>JAQGAF010006371.1:0-10289 GCA_034687865.1 Kryphioiulus occultus | reverse complement strand
CCCGAAAATGGTATGTTGCAGTAAAATTCTGCAAGTGAGGAAAATTTATTACCCAAGAATGTTCATCTGGTTCATGCTGCAGAGATACTGTACGCTCGTATGGTGATTTGAAAATTCAGAGGGTTGAAGTTGAAAGTCTAATTAGAACGCATACATTAAATTTTGACAATTTTTTTATCGATACAAAAAAATTATATTTTGTTAAATTTAGGGCCCCATTTTTGAAGTATGCTACAGGCCCCGCGCGAGCTTGATCCGGCCCTGAATAGATGACATTCTGGTATTATATCATCATCTTAGAAGGGGAGGGTGTAGCCAAATCCCAAAATGCTTAATATTGACACATTATGACAAATGTAAGAAGGAATGGGGGTACGCCACACGTTGATGTAAGTGAGGGGGAGTTGGCCAAATGAGTCATAATTTAGTTTTTGCAAAACATTGGGTTAAAATCTATCATCTGTGAACCAGTTTTGCAAAACAAATTCGCCTATGGCGGTTTTTTTCATCAAAAACGTAAATAGTAATCCCACATCTTTAG
Organism: Kryphioiulus occultus; assembly: GCA_034687865.1. Classification (NCBI taxonomy): domain Eukaryota; kingdom Metazoa; phylum Arthropoda; class Diplopoda; order Julida; family Julidae; genus Kryphioiulus; species Kryphioiulus occultus. Next base: position 9,748 of record JAQGAF010006371.1, on the reverse strand, counting down.
TTTAATTTTATTTTTAATTTTTCTTAAAAAATGTCTCTTGCCTTCCCTTAGTTCAAATTTAATTTTAATTTTTCTTCAAAAATGTCTCTAGTTAGCCCATGTCTTTAGCTTCATTTTTGCTTTAATTTTTCCTCAAAAAGATATTTAGTTATCCTGTCTCTTCAGTTGAATTTTAGTTTTAATTTTCCTTCAAAAAAGTCTTGGTTATCCCATGTCTTTAGTGTACATACCCATTGTTAAATTTCCATTATTGATCCTTTATCTTTGGTAACATTTCCATTAAATTATTGGAAGCATATACATTACATGTCTTCGATAAAAATATAGCGAAAGTTCATCATTTCTGATGTATTAATTTTCCCATTTCAAAATTGCTGTGATGTTTAGGTTTGTTGTTATTGTTGTTTTTCTGGAGTCTGCTTCGATCAGGTTTAATATCAATACAGTCCCGTTGTGTAAACTGTTCAAAAATATTTCGAGAAAAATGGGTGATAATTACTTCGTAATGAGTCACCCATTTTCGTCCATTCATTAAAACTGCTTGTGACCAACCAGAAGTGCTTCACCTTAGCACGTTTCAGTGACCCTATTTGAAGGTGAATCTTAATAGCAGCCAGGTGATTGCTAGAAGAGTACAATGTAATTGCGGTAATGAATAAGCACGCTTCGAAGCGGATTTTTTTTCCTTAAACCAGATTCATCTATAAATATATCCATGTATAAAGTAATCATAATTATTTTTGCGCAATTTTTGCGTACGGTTCACGGAAAAGCCAGTCCCTACTAAGCTTGCGAAATCCCAAAAATATTTCTGAATACAGGTTCTAGCAGTGAATAACTGCCAAGTCGAGGTGGGCGAGGTAATTAGTTCCAACGTTACTAATTGATTCATTGTTGCTATTTGAGTAGCTATGCATAAGAGGTGTAATATCGTCAATCCTCAAATTCAGCTTTATTGTGGATGCAACCGGTTTCAAGCTACATGTAGTTAACACCTACTGGTTTTATTACTGTAATACTAAGAAGTAACGAATGGGGTGATATGCAAATCATTCAACTCAGCTGATTTGGCAAAATGTGATAAGAAGGGTTGACTTCTTAGTTCACACCATCCCTATATGGGACTTTCAACTATTATGTCATCAATTGATTAATGGTCATTGACGTTTTTTAAAATGTTGGATTAGATTCCTGCATCCCAAACCTGGGAAAATTAATCACCGAAAATTGGGTAAAAGTGGTTTTTGTTTGGGTAATATCACATCTCGGGAACCACATAAAGCCTTGTCCACACTTAGAAAACGTTTCCTGGAAACATGATTTCTGGACGCAGATTTTCTCAAAATGCTTCACCATTTCTAGCGAGGAAACACTTTCACTGTGTAGTAATATTACAGAACAGTTTAAAAATGTGCATTATTGGATTAAAATATTTTTGTTAATAATACAATGAATGTTTTACCTGAATTGGTGTTTAACAAACTATGTATTATTAGATTAAATTATTTTTGTGATAATAAATGTTCAATGCACATTTTATCTGATTGAGGTAAAAAAAAAAAAGACTTACCGAGAAGCTGTTTTTAAGTAATGATGAAACAGTTTGGAAAGCATGGGGTTACTGAGCCATCAATTGTGATCCTCTTTTGCAAAAAAAATTGCATATGGCTACATTTCTTTTTTTTTTTCAAATATTTGCCTATAAAAAAACTTTTGTGATTAACATATTTAATTATGCAATGTATAATTAAAATCCATTATTTCTGGGGATCGTTTAATTAGGCTACTGCATATTTTTTAATGAAAACGTGGGATAAAACCCATCGCTTCTGATTCCATTTTGTAATTTGGTCAGTGATTACATGTATCAGTGCATCATTTAGGAGGTGTTGGGGTTTGAAAATCACCATTTTGTGATTATGTAATACATTAACGTCCACAATGAATTAGGGAATTTGCAAACGAATGTATTGTAATGTTGGATGAAAGTAGTAGAAAATTAGTATTCCGCTATAATCGCCATATGCAAAGTTGACCTATATAAGCTTATTGTTAGCAACATAGTTTTTACGCAGAAAACAACACCGCATGAAGGTAACCTAGTTTGGGAATGTGAACTTGAATTTTGTACTTTCCATATCACACATGAGTGCTATCTTCTGAAGCGTGTCCTGCTTTTGTGAACACTATAATCGACATTGTTGAATCATTTTCCACTCGTATTAGGTCTATTAAGGCCAATTAAGAAGAAATGTTATTTTTAATCGAGTTTAGGTCTGGGCCTTCGTTATAATTGATCGTTAACATTTTTGCAAAATCAGGAAATCCATTTTGTAGGGATTCTAGGTACACGAGCACTTTGGTAGCTCTTGTTATCGAATTTGAATTTCCTTTTCCTATTTTCACAACTTGTTTTCTCGTTGAAATTCTTGAAATTCAGATGACTCAGAAAATCAGTGAGGTCTATCCGTTGGCTGGTTTGCAAAGAATCCGTTACATGTACTGGTTTCATATAAATCCTTACAGTTTATACATGTTTAGAAGGTTACGGTTGTGAATACATTGTATTCCAGAGTTGCCCCATGACCTGGAATTGTCAGGGAAATTGCAAAGGCTTGTAAAATTCAGGGAAATTCAACACATCAATTATTTATTTTAAATAGCAGCTACATGTTTTATTGATTAACACCAAAATCAAGAGAATTGGAAATTGGAAAGGCATGTAAAATTCATTGAAAATGGATTTACTTCGAAAATGTCAGGGAAATTCAACAAATCTATTATACAATTTAAGTAGCAGCTAGCTATTTATTAACAGAAAAATCAAGAGAGTGTTGATTAATACATACATGTAGATGAAGAGATTATTGATTAACACAAAAATGAAGAGATTATTGATTAACCCAAAAATCAAGAGAATTGGAAATTGGAAAGGCCTGAAAAATTCAGGAAAAGTCAGCGAAAACGGATTTACTTCGAAAAAGTCAGAGAAATATAACAAATCAATTATACATTACATTTTACATATGAGCTAGTTATTGAGTAACAAAAAAATCGAGAGAATTCGGGGAAAAGTAAGGGAAAATGGATTTACTTCGAAAAAGTCAGGAAAATTCAACAAAACATGTTTCTTTAATAAATTTCCGATTTATACTGTTTATGTATAATTAGCAATAAACATGACATTCCTTACATTGTTTGTCATATTTTTACATTTTCAATGGTCAATAAAGTCAGGAAAATTTGTTTAAAGCCTGGAAAAATCAGGGAAGTTGAAAATTTAGTCTGGAGGACCCAGAATATTGTACAGTATATTACTATGCTAGTAAAACTTTTTCGAAATTCATTGTCTTCATTTCAAGACACTTCGTTAGCAACACGTTTCACATTTAGTCCTTAATAACTTTCACTTATTAAATTTATTTGCTGTATCATTCAGGGCCTAATCCCACACAGAGCAGTGACTCAGACTAATTTCACGATAACGTCATCGATTTCAAATCAGCTCCATAAACAATCAACCACCCTTTGCAATTATTAATTAATACCGTATATAGCATTGCGTGATCATAATTGTTATGTTCGGGTGACTTTCGTATATTTATAGCGAAACGTAATCTGCAATTTTAACCAAGTTCTAGTTCAAAACAGATGCTAAACGTATAATTAGGCTCACGTAGTGAACGCCATTTTTTGGTATTTTAGTTCGTATGCTGTATAGTTCGCATGCTCATAATTCCCTCGCTCTGTTTCTGCAGAATAAATTTGTACGAGTACTTATTCTGTATAATGCGCCACTGTTCCTATTCGCCGAAATAAGACTTAATTGCGAGACCTATTAACCCGCATTTAGATAATTTTTCGCCCATACGTTTTTAATTCGAGCCGAGCTGCACCATGCGAATAACGAGCACCATTATAAAAGAGGTTATGGAGTTATGCCAAAAATTATTTTGAACCTTTGACCACAAATTTGTATTCAGAATCTTGCCTGGGCATGATATATTCAGAAAGTTTCTGCTTCTGACGCCAACTAACCAACTTTGTGAATCCTCTGTATCAGTATTGAAAACGGTACTCATTGTTTACATGAAATGGGTTGATTAAATTGTTAATTCTTGATGTGTTTTAGACCGAACTGTTAGCTTTATTTTTAAAAAAAATTCTTGCTCAGCTGTTCAACAATCATAACCCAATTTTTTTTTATGAAAATTGTCTAAGTCTGATACAAGCTATCCAACTTTCTGAACACCCTGAATTTGTAGAAAAAGTTATGCAATGATTAAATGAGTTAATTAAATTGTTAATAAGTGATATGATTTAGACTGAGTTAAGTTTTTTGAATCCATGTACACTGTACTGGCTCAGCTTTTGAACAGTTGTTACGCAAATAAGCGCTTTTTTGTGAACACCCTGTATTAGTAGAAAAGTATTAAATGGGTGTAATAAATTGTTAATCCTCGATGTGTTTTAGACTGTAGACTGAATTGAGAGACATTTTTAAAAAAAAAATACTTGCTTGGCTTTTGAACAATCATAAAAAACTGAGTTGAATTTTTTTTTATAAAATGCTTGCTCAGCTTTTGAACAATCATAACGCTAATTAGCGCTTTTGTTTTCCGAATATTGTCTACGTCCGATAAAAGCCATTCCAACTTTCGGAACCTTCTGAACCTTCTGTATTAGTAAAAAACATTATCCATTGATTAAATAGATGAAGTAAATTGTTAATCCTTGATGTGTATGAACACCCTGTAGTCAGTCTGCCGTACATGTAAAGCAATGATTACATGGGTGGAAAATTATTAACCTTTGAATTGTTTTTAAACTGAATATTTTAGACAAAATGATATCTTTTTAAAATAACAACAACAATAATAATAATTGCGCAGCTTTTTTGGACCGTCGTACATCAGGGCTCATTTTCTGAAAATTTAAAAATACATGTATGAAGACTGAGCATTGGTACTATATTGAAGTTCCATATAACATTTGTGCTTGAGTTTACTATATGTATAACCATGACCTAATGTCAGGAATTTAGGAATTTACGAGAAAAAATGCGTTCTAGATAAATTTGGTATACTGTATCTGATATACTGTACATGTACTGTGCACATTCCAGGATACAGTTTTGATCACTACTTGTTCAATAAATTCAAGAGCATTTTGGAATTTTTGGCATCTTAAAATATGAACTGATAGTCGCACCTCCACCCTTGGGAATTTTATATTTGGACGCTCATAAGTTGAGCGAGGGATTTTCCACTTCCTGAATCGGCCATGAAAAACTATTATTGTTTCTGTCGTTGATTTTATTCGATAAGTTTTGAGGTCAACTCGAATAACACGATCTCGTAGATTTGGTCCTCAGTTCTCTACTTCATTTGCACTCGAAAATGACATGTGTCATATGTCGTCCTTGATAGCCCAGCTCAATTACGACGTTCGTAAGCTCGTAATTAAATCTTCAGTAAATATTTCTAGATCCAAGTTCCGATATTTACGTTATACGATCTATATGTCACTGCTTATATAAGTTATTTTTCAGTGTGCCATCACCTGGGCACAAAACGGCCATGACGGATGTTATGATAAAAATATGCATTAAGTTAGCATTATTGCAAACTGTTGTTTATGAGCTATGGGATGAGCTTTTCATGTACATATACATGTATCCCTTACGTAAAAGTATTACAACATCAACACCTAATATTGGTGTTAACAATTTGTTGTGTTCATTTTGTGTAAAGGCCATGTCCTTTACTGGACAATGACGATTAGGCCTACCATTATACTCTACATTGAATTTAATGTAGCACACGTTAATGAGGCACAATTAAACTTGCACATGTTAGTGCTCCAGAGCTGAATACTGGTTTTACCAACCCAATCTGTTGTTAAACCTTGCCAAAATTATCTCGAAAATGTTTTCAGTCACAAGAATTGCGTGCAATATCGTTATTAGAAACAAAACAAAAAAAAAATACAAGCAAGCCGGATATAGGCCTACTGTACATGTATACTGTTTCTCGTCAATTTATACGCTATGATATGCTTAATCAGCATAACGGCAACCGTTTGTCGTTCATCTTCATCGACAATCAATCGCTATCATAACGCCCATATGTGAACGTGTGAAATAATATTGAAAGTGTATGTTAATACGATTAGCAAGTTGTATCTGGGCCTGTAGATCAACCAACAAGTACAGATCCTGTGATTTCCTGTAATTTGCTCACTCACACATTGACGTCATACGAGGCGGAAGATGTTTTGCTGACTGTAAAAGGGTTCAAAAGTGCCAGACGGTTAACATGCATTTATCGTGTTTTATAAAATATAATTTTTCACCCATTTTCGATCGAACAGTAGTCTGTTTAAACGAATATCCTTGGGACCGGTTCTGAATATTAGGTTAGAAACGTCATTTTGGCTAGTACATGCATTTATAGGAAGTCACTTTGATGTTTTCATCCGCATTTGGTATTTTGTCGAATTTTCTGCATTACGAACTGTAGTCAGTTTGCGAAATTTGTGGGGCCGAAAAAAATCAATGCAAAAAGTATTGAGTATCAGGTTACGGGTTTTTTTTAGAATTAATATGGGTCCCTCGTTGAGTCCGACACCTGACGTTAGTTGTGAGAGGATATTACTTTAGACTGTCTTTGGTATGAAGTGATGAAACGCGTCTTCTTGGTTTTTCCTAGGGTTTTTCTTCTGACTCCGTATTGAGCAATGTGTGACGTCACATAATGGCAATAAAGCATTTATAATTAGCAGTTATAACATTCCAGAAGGTACATGTGTATAAGTTACTACGTCATTTAGCAACGCTTTCATTGATGCGAATGATAGCAACTTAAGCCATCTACCTTACCATTCCAGGAAACTGAAAGTGGTAGGATGCACATAAATTACGGTTGATATGATGTTGCAATAGAACACATTATAGGTATTCTTCCAAAGAAACTTGGTCGTTACATGTACTGTAGTAATAACCATCATAGCTTACATGTAATTAAACTGCATCTTGACACTTGGAAATCCATTTAGAACTCTGACTTTTGTTAGAATTTTGAACAAAATTTCGTTCTGGAATAATTGCCTGCTTCGAACATTCGCTCGTGCTCCTAGAATCCAGAAGCGTGCAAGTACTACAGGGTGGCCCAGAAACCATTAAAACAAATATGCATGTTGATTTTAGTTATCAAAATGGGGCTAAACTTACTACCAGTTGTGACCACTTGATTAGCATGCACGTGCTAAAACGTGTTGCGGATAACAAGGGTAAAATTATCTTAATTATGGCCATGTTAAACATACCTTAGACATGGACAGATACAATAAAGTAATTTGAAAACGCAAGTTTAAAAACACAAGTTAAAAACACATTGAAAACTTGTTGACTTGTTTACCAGCGTTTAACGTGTTTGCAGCATGGTAGTTTGGAAAACTTATTGCTCTTTTATATGGGTTATGAACGCGGTATATTTTAATGCGGCTAGGCATGAAGATTGGCTGTCTTACATGGGTGGTGCTGAAACGGAAAAAAATCATTGTTTTTGGGCGTAGTATTGGTTTTGATGGCCAAATAATAAGTCCGTAAGGGGATGGTTAATGTTTCGTATTTTCGAAAAGGGGTTTTCCAGTTTCTAGGCGAGCGTGGTTTTCCGTTTTATAATAACTTGCTCGCAGGTATAGGTTTTTTTGCCACATAACGGCTAGATTATAACGAGATTATAACGAGACTCTTTGTTAAAAATATACATCGTTAATTGTTTTAGTCATGAACGGGGAAAACCTTTCCTAGAATTGTGATATAAAGTTAACGACAATGACAACTTGGCCCAATAATAACCAACCTGGCCCAGTCTGTGACTCACATTGGTAGACAACAGTAGTTGTTAATTTTATCGAGGAATGTGGGCGATCATCAATATTTTTGTAATCAATTTTCCGTGTATCGAAACCGGGTTTTGGAGAACGTATAGCATAATGTGGGTGTGGTTTTCCCCATGCACTTTAAAAGTGGAAAGCTGTTGACGGATATTGAACCACTTAAGGAAATCGACTTTTCGCATGAAATCCAGGTTAACTCGATATACTGGAATTGTTTACGTTAACTTGGGCTACTCTGAATGGGAACAAATTAACCCCTGCTATTTTGTCGACCCTGCAAATATTTTAGGTTAACGGTATTTTACGATTGTTAATTTCGCCATTACATGTATTAACAATCGAATTGCAAAATGCACCGTTATATTAATAATTTTATTGTGATAGCATTATAATCATGGACGGGCAATAAAATCGACAATTTTAAATGGTTTCAAATACATACATCTAAAACACAAATATATCATTTCGAATTTTCTGTTTGAATTTGCCGCTCATCATATGCGAGCGCTGATTCGTTGAATAGAGACACGTGACGATGCGCACGTGGCAACCATGGCAACCGCAGAACGTGAGATTCCACATAAGAAGACGTTCCATTTAAGTTTTACAAAATAAATTAATTCCGTTTTTTGAACTTTGTTCAAGATAGCGTAAAATGCCAATCACTCGCCAACTTTACAGTTGTATCTCAAATCAAAAAACCATTGACAGGTAATTATCATATTGGTTGTTCAAAAAAAACAAAGATTTTAAATTGTATTTTTGGCCTTTTTTTAAAATTCAATTTATAACTAAACAGCATTGCCCAACTCTAAAATGCTAACGCCAACAGTAAGGGCTAATACATGTACTGTAGTTTGCTTATAAGCAAGAAATCGTTTTGTTGACTTAAGATTCGTCTTATCTTATAAGACGGGTTTTCCAATCAATAGTGCATAAAAAATATGGAATGTCTCCTTGTCCATTCTCTTCTCGCACGAAAGTATTCCTGTTGTAGTTGATTTGATCGAAAAGCTTTTTTATACAGTAATAGTTTCAGTTACAGTATACAGTTACAGTTTCAAAATGAACACGAAATATTGTTCTAGACTTCACCGGATTCTAAAATAATAATATTTATTTCAAAAATAACGGTCCGAAGTTCATATTCAGCTCGCCAGTTATTGCGAAATTAAAGGTACACAATAACAAGTGAACAATTGAAAATTAATCAGTGTATTTGAAAATACCAAAGTAAACGGATGGGGTTTTTATAAACAAGGTCAGGTTTAGGCAACAACAAATAATGCGTTATAAGCCCAGTCAGTCATGTCAGTTTCTTAGGAGGTCATATTTATTTTAGTTTCTCCTATCTTGTTAATTTTATTAATTGTCAACAAATCCTCAGGTTCACCAGGGTTCCTTCGGACCTGGAAAACCGGGAGATGTCAGGGAAATTATAAAATCATGGAAAAGTCAGGGAAAGTCAACAAATCAAATACATTTTATATAGCTATAGTTACTAGTAAACATAAAAATTGAGCGAGCACAAGTTATTCTGTGGAATAAATTAATAATGAAATTGTCCATTTTAAACAAAAATAATCTAATTCCTATATGAAAATGCGTGTTTCTGCTGAGATATAATATGTAATAAATATAGTTTTCCTTGCATACATTTGAACATGCCATATTTTTGCATTTTCAGTGGTCTGGGTGGTCATTGAAATTTTTTTAAAAACCTCAAAACTCTGCTTTCATGCAAAATTTACTAATGTTCTTACTAAGCTATTGTTTGAACCCCGCATGTCTGCCCTACATCTGACCCCAACATTTTGGCTGGCTAAGTAACTTGAGAAACTTAATG
>JAQGAF010006370.1:0-10292 GCA_034687865.1 Kryphioiulus occultus | reverse complement strand
TAGTCATTAGTCATTAACCCACCTATAGGGCCATTCGGACGTCAGCTTTCCTTGAACCACCCCCCCTGTCCGGTAATGTCCGGTTTTCGAATACCCCCCCCCCCCTCCCCCCTTGCCCGGACGTCCTTTATGGATGACCCCCTACATGTATGACACTTTGAGACGTTAAAGAATTACGTCATCATCTTGGTGAACCCCTCCCGAAATTTTCACTTTTTGGTAGTAATTTTCTCTACACCTATGAATTTTTTTCATAGGAGATGTGGTTCAGCACCCCCGAAATAAAATCCTGCGTGCGGCACTGGTTAAATTTATGGCAAATTTAGCTCCTTCACGGATATAGCAAGTAACGGTTATAACGAGCAAATTGGGTCGGTCGCTTGATGCTCGTTGTAACCGAGTTCGACTGTATTGATATTACTATGTGTAGTAATAGTGATACTATTATCCATCGTAATAGTGATACTACTATTAATAGTAATAGTAATATCATCATCATAGGGATGTCAGTATCCATACTGATTTTATATGTGACATCAGTAGTCCAAAAAAACCCTATTCATGACTATAGAGTAGTGATATCAATAGCGATCATATACTAATCTTTCCACCAGAGAACCGATTTTGCACTTGTATATAAGTGACGTCATTACAAATGGTGACATATTCACTTTAACAGGTAGCTAAAACTAAATGTTCAGCTCCCGTTAATTGGCGTCTCTGTGATCTAAAGCAATTAACGTCCGACTCGTGAATGTGCCAGGCTGCAAGGAAGCGGCTTTAATGGCGCTGGCACTCTCAATCAGGGCTCGTTCTCTTGGGAAGCTTAGCTCGTGATGGCACCCAATCTACACGGGCTAATAAATGTTCCCGCGGATGATCCGCACGTTCCCCTCGTTAAGCCGCGCGTGCTGGTCCCCAGGCACCCGCAACGTAAAGACGGTTGCCACCGCTGATCCTGATAAATGATTGGCCGCTTAATACAGTGGGTGTTGAGGGGCTTTTTCAACGCACTTTTTTTTTCGCGGAGGATCGAATGACACATGGAAAAGAAATGCATTTCGAAATCCATAATATGCAATGCATTTTGAAATGTATTTCAATATACGTGTAGATTGAGACATTAATATATTGCAAAATGCATTGGAAATGTATTTCCTGTGTATTCAACAATTTATATTGCAATGCATATCATAATACATTTCAAACGTATTGTAGAATGCATTTTAAAACACATTAAGGTGAAATTCCAAAATCCATATATATATATACTATATAATAATTGTAGTTAAGCTGTTCATTACATGTTCTTAATGAAATTATTTTTACCTGCAAAATATACTTTTAAATTTAATTGTTAATAACGCAGTTTAATTCATTAACACACAGAATTTCAGTATACAGTATATACATGTACATGTATATTATAAAATGCTTTGTTCAATATATTCCGTAATGCATTGTCAAATGCATTTTAAAATACATTGCTGTATGCATTTAGAAATGTATTTGCTGTGAATGTCGCCGCAAATTACATTTCCATTTTCATTTGCAATACATTTCCCAATTTGCAATGCATTTCAAAATGCATTTCTTTTTCTTGTGGGTAGGATTGGACCACTTCGATTAAGCAACGTTCTCACGAGTCAATTTTGTAGATCAACCTTCTGTTGAAAGCTGTTTGAAATGCGAGCACACGCTTTTTAAAAGACTTGAATCCGAGTTGGTTAATGATTGGTTGAATCGAACAAAGTTGGCCACTCTTCAACTTCTGGTCTTTAGCCGCGTTTTCACGAGTCAACTTTTGTCCGTCAATATCGATCAACAATTATTGATCGACAAATACTGATCGAGAATTGTTCAATTTCTGTTCAGACGTTGCAACAAAAATGTATACAACTTACAGTTGAAGATGGCGTCGAGCGCAATTATGCTTGCTGTATTTTTTTCCAAATTCGCGTTAAATGGAACTCGAAAGAGGAATAGAACACGATTGTGGCGAAAATTCGAATTCGTTGCGCGTGCCAATTAGTAATTTTGTTTGTTTACGTGCTCTAAATGGAACGAAGTGAGCAGTTGAAAGCCGTTGAAAGGCCAAACGGTGAAGGGTGGCCAACTTGAAAAGCGTGTTCTCACATTTCAATCAGCTTTCAACAGTAAGTTGATCGACGCAAATTGACTCATGAGAACTCAGCTTTAGTTGCATACATTTTTTTTTAAACGTCTGAACAGAAATTGAACAATTATTGGTCAACATTTGTCGATCAATAATTGATGATCGATATTGACCGACAAACGTTGACACGTGAGAACGCGGCTTTACGGAACTTTTCGAGCGATTTGAAAGCTGTAGAACGATTGAAAGTTGAAAGGTTGAAAACGTGTATTCACACTTCAACTCGATCGCCTTCAACATAGACCTGATCAAGACATGTTGAACCGCGAAAACGCTGCTTTACGTCATGCAGTTCACACACGTTCAAGAGTGGATTGGTGTACTATGGAAAAATGTTCGTAATAAAACGCGTTCTCTACATGTCTCATGTTGTGCACATGAAATTAACATAAGTAGGGTTCACAATAGAAAAAAATTAAAACGAAATATTTTAATTTTTAAATAATTAATCATCAAAATTGCACCATTTTTTTTTGGAAAACCCTGTAACGCCCAGAAATGGGCTTTTAAATGTAGCATTAGAGCTAATCAAACTAAAAATTTCTAGAACTAAATATGTCTGTGTTTTGAAAATGTCCACGTGGGGTAGCTTTAATTATAGATAGTAAGAAAATGCAACAAACATTATTAGTAAACTTACAAATAAGACCGTTCGCTAGTTTTAAACTGTACCTCTATGGAAGTTATTTGCAGATAAATTTCAAAGAAAATAAAACTGAAATATGTTGGCAACTCTCTTCTGCAATTCTACACCAGAGGAGAGGGGTAGGTCTGGAACGTTCACTTGTGCTTCCAATCAAAGACTATGAGAGAAGACCCATACAGGGTTCATACCAAAATTTGCAACTCAATTTCCCTAACTTATCAAATAAAAAATATCACATGTAAGTTAAATTAACTTCATTTTCCACACTTTGCCCAATCAAGTACTTGTATCTAATATTTATAATTTTTTTCACATGCATAAATCTGATTTATTTCACAATTTTCATTGAATATTTTTGAAAAAAAAATCGCATTTTCATTCCCCGCGACCCCGCATATATTTTAGAATTGAGAACGCCCTAGGCACAATTTTTACAAAAACTAAACCACAAAAAAAATTCTAAAAAAACCATATGGGTATTAATATTAACATGAGGGCAATGCCTGCAAATTAACATTTAAGAGAACCCCATAGGCGAAAAATTGTAGTCTTAATACAATTTTGAAGATATTCTTAGAAATATTAATATTCAAGCGAATACTGTAGGACCTTCTTTGTTACTAGACCAGAAATAACAGATTTAATATTAGCAGGCGAAATTTACGAAAAATCGGATCTCAAATGATGAAATTTAGACAGTACCTGCCACGGCAATTTCCAGAGAAATATAGGAACACTTGACCAATTGTTTCCTTGGCCAACCCATGAAATCGGCCCTCAATTTAAAGCTTGTTTCTTTAAAATGGAAGGCCGTAGGCGACATTTTTTTGAAAAACTACTGGAAATAACGAATCGTAGGTGTAATTTGTATGGTATTTTTCACAAAAATAAAATGAAAATTGAAATTCAAAATTTTTTTGTAAGTTTTCCATGACGCCTACCCGACTTTCCCTGACGGTATGAACCCTGCCATACTTAAATCATTAAGAATTTTTTTTAACCGACATAGAGGAGTTTCATCGGTCAATCTGACCTCTCCTATGTGACGTGGTTAATGTGCAATGAAACTGATCTAGAACTGATCTGTGCCGCTAGTTAAAATCTTTCCAATTATTTCGCTTTTAGGGCTGTGCCAAAAAGTTGGAAGTGCAGATCAAGGAGCATCTCATCATTTTAGGAGCCGTGGGCTTAGGCATATGCGTCGTGCAGGTGAGAAAAATGCTAATGTGTTATAATTTGGTAATGTGCCAACATATCCTGTGTATCTTTTTCATCTAACATTGGTTCTTTTTCAGGTGTTTGGTCTGATTTTGTCATGCTGTCTTTACGTCAAGTTAAAAGATTACGAGGAGCGGTATGCGTATTAGGATGTACCAAATCTCAGTGATGTTTTACCGGGTCTCCTCCTTACAATCGAGCCAAGAGCGATCCTGAATGGGAACAGTTTTGTGAAAAATGACTTACGTTGTGCAGGAGTTTCAACGACGACAGTTTTCACATACGTGGAATACAGTACGAATTATCCTGTAGTTAACAAAGGCAAAGAGAATATTTCTACTTTTTTAAAGTGAAACTGGATTGGATATGATCGCCGAATAAAATTGTGCGATGTGGATTAGGTTCTAGGAAACGTTACCAGTTATCGACCACACCAGCAAAAGTGCCAAAGCTGCTGCCAGGGATAGTAATGGGTGAAAAAAGACGTGTTATTTTATGATGGAACTGCTTACGAGTTAAGATTCCATTTAAATGTACTTATTAATCGGTTGAAAGATTAAGTTACCCAATCAAAAAATGAGCAATGGTAAAACTAGTTAACTACTTTCATGCCAGATTTACCGTAAACAGCATATATCTCTTTCAAATCGAAGTTTTGCTTTGCTTAACCTGTACCACAAGAACGTGTACTACAATTTTTCTACAGTAAGAGACCACATCATACCACTAAATTTGAGTAAACTGCAGTTCACTGCAATATATTTTTAGTAAACTAAGTAAAAAAGCTAGAGTTTTTGCAACTGCATATTAAACAAGCTAATGAGGAACAACTTTGTTCCACTGTTATTAACGACTGCAAATGTGTAGTTATTGTTAGAGGAGAGAGGGAAGGTAAGTGACCTGAATCTTTACAGAAATGTCTTCCCTGCAAGTAGATTTAACCCGTTAATTTAGTTATTTTCACGAAGAATTTAGCAGCAGAGGGTGAAAGGTATCGTTGCGTATCGGCTTCTTTATCGTGCAAATGTAGTTATTTATGTTAACAATAAGAGATAAGAAAATCCCCCAAAAAATTGTTCTGTTGCTGCATATATGCCCGTTTTGAAGCAGAACCGAAGAAGTGACGGGAATCTTTGAGTCAGGGTTATATCTTGCTTATATTGACATATATTATTGTTATTTATAATAAATAATCAGATGGTTTATGACATTTTAAGAGGTGAAATTGATGTCCCTAATTACTTACAAATAATACACAAACTAGAGGCTGATAAAAACCTGCAGGGTTCCCACTCAAATTCTCAAATCGATTTCCCTGACATTCGCCGACAACTTTTCGTCAATTTCCCTGACATTTTATACGAAATTTCCCACAATATTAGACCACAAAAAGAGTACGTACATGTATTAATTTCCGTGCCCTGAATCGAAGTTTAACACGCGATAGGCGATAACTTTCTGATATTTAGACCACAAGTAATGCATTTGTACAATTAGTAGCGAAATTAATAGTGAAGTAAATTAAACTGGCAATTTTTGTGACAAGTGACTCGAAAAATACACAGATTTCAACAATAAGTATTTCTGCGGACTTTAGAAATTTTAACAAATATTCATACCACCAGAAACGCCGTAGGCGATTTTTTTTTAAAAAAACTAGGTCTTTCATGATAGGTTTTAGTCTATGTGTTGCCATATAAAAATTTGTTTTGCAATAGTAATAATTTAGGATCGCAAACAGCAACATTTTTCGAAACGAAATATTGAGCAATAATGATTAAGGGAATGCAGTAGCAATTTTTTTTAAAAAAAATTGTAAGAATTTAGGTGCACCGCAGGCGAAATTTTTGCAAAAAAAAAGTTCTGAAATGATGATTTAGTTTTTTTTAAAAAAATGCTATTAACAAATAGTAAACTTAACTCAATTTCCCTGACATCTTCACGAATTTTGACGAAAATGGGAACCCTGTAAGGGGTACGTCAGTCTTAGCAATTCAACAGCCTCATTCAAAAGGTAACACAAGGTGTTTCTAGTCATGCAAACCAGTGCAGTACTCACAGAGACAAGAGCCTCACTGTACGCCTCAGCTCGTCACTGCATTTTTGGTGAATGTTTGCAGATAAGTTTTCAAGAAATCATGGTGAGGGCAAGAAGCTATAATCAGCCAGGCCACTATTGCACCAAGACAGCGACAGAGGTTCACGTTTCTCCAAGTGCTTATGTTTTCCAAATTTTCCTGTAAAAGTCAACCAGAAATCAGTAATGTCTAGAAACGAAACTTTGGGAATAAAATGTCGTGAAAAACGCCCATACATATCCTCCAGGCAATGAAGAATTGTGATCAACTAAGGAGAGCATGTCGTCCTTGTCAGCAATGCTGAGACTTAAGAGCAGCGTTATGAAGTAGATGATCAGTGAAATTAGTCCAGATGTGATGTGGCGAAGTTGCTGAACAATGCTGTCATCCCCACCAATGTTCATGCTACAAAATGGGCGGAATAAATGTTAATTACATCAAATCAAATTTGTCACATTTTCGACTTTATACAGTATTTAGTTAATTGCTGAAAAGCCTTGCCATGACCCAATTAAGCCGGTGAAGGAGTTAAATTCGTCATCTTATCCTCATGTTACATTTTGTTTTATAGAGTACGTTTTTTAAAACACGCAAATCAATAAAAAATTAACTTACCAGTTATTCAGCAGACCTTACTTGAGTGCATGATTGACAGAAATACTGTTATCAGCTTGCGGATAATTTTTTTATTCACGATTTACTTCGTTACGATTTGAATTACACTTTCCAGGCGGCGTTCATTTCTCGTCGTAACCATCACAACGGCTCGTTCGATCGTGGTTCGATTGAATTCGATTTATTGGTTTCCTGGAGATTGTAATTGCAATCTGAACGAAATAAATCGCGTATAAAAAAATTACCAGTAAATATTGCCAATATTTATATCAATCTGATACTAAAGTACGTACTGCTGAATAACTAGTAAGGTAATTTTTTATTAATTTGCATGTTTTAAGAAAAGTAGTATAATGGAAAATTTCTTGCTGTGAGAATCTAACTTTTCACCTGTCCGTCTTCACCGCGTTTCATACCAAAATTTTCAACTCAATTTCCCTGACTTTTGTTGACCAAATCTGATCATGTCCCTGACTTACCAAATAAAAAATGGCACATGTAATTAAAATTAAATTTATCTGTTACACTCCAATTAACTAGATATGTACTTTGTATTTTTCTTTCAGGATGACTAGCCAAATCTTCAATTGAATTTCCTGACTTTTCCAGGTTTTCCAGACACTTATTTGGACAATTTCCAGACGATTTCAAGAAACAATTTTTACAGATTAGAACCAAACAAATATACCATATGGCGGAAATTGTAGAAATTATAAATTTGATCACAAAATGATGGCATTAGCCCAAAATTTTACAAGAAGAAATAATAGTATTAATAATTAAGAGTTGCCATAGGCGAAATATTATATTATATATTTATATTTATATTATAAATATATATTATAATGAAAACACTTTGCATGCTTTTCATGAGATACTTATACCAATCAAAATAGTTGGCCACAACAAATTTTCAGACATTATGAATTTCCCTGAATTAATGGACAAAATGTCAAGATTTCCCATGCCTTTACCTGACAACATTTCATTTCCCTGACTTTCCCTGACAGTGTGAACCCTGAAATAGATTCCGGCAGCAAATCTCAAGAAAAAGAAAGGAAAAAAGGAGCGCTGGATTTTCCAACGAATGCTTAAAGAAGTGGATACGGTAACTGTTTTGAAGTATAGAAATATCCCACCTTCCCATCAGCGACACAATACATATAGCAGTCATCAAATAAAACATGGCTTGCACCGTTGCTGCCAATGGCGAATAATGGTTAACAAAATCGAAGAGGGTAAAATGAGGAGGTCCGAGGCAATAAACCTAAAATAGCAGAAGAAAACCATAAGAATATGAAGTCTCAAACAACACTTGGAAATGCACTGCAGTCACCGTAACACACAGCCACAGAGCAAATCCTGCCAGCAATCCATGACAGTAAAGTGCTACACATTTGATGATGGAGTGTAAAGCCAAGCCATATTCCACTGCAGAAGGATCATCACTGGTAACGTGTGTAGTGAGCAAAGATGTGTTTGATACTTCCATCAGTTTTTGACTATTCATGGCTTTGAATGTATCTAAACAAAATAACAGACTGAATATAAATCATGTTGAAAGATGTGGAAAGTGATAAAAAAACGAACATCACCTCCATATTCAACGAAAAGCTTTCCAGTGGGTCGAGCATGAACACTGGTGTGCCAAACTGATGAAGTCGTGTTAGGGACGAAATTATCTGCCTCGACGACGTCATCCTGTAGATGAGCAACGTCTCGCAAGACTGTGTGTGGTGGGAACTGTTCGCTCTGCAGGGTCGTGAAGCCCAAATTAAATTGATAACGCCAAAAATTAAAAAAAGAGAAGACACCAACACCTTGAGGGTTCATACCAAAATTTGAAACTCAATTTCCCTTACTTCCCCTGACCAAATCTGATCAATTTCTCTGACTTAACAAATAAAAAATATCAAATGTAAGTAAAATTAACTTTTATTTCTACACTTTGCCCATTAAAGTACATGTATCAAATAAATTTAATTTTTTTCACATGCATATTTCTGATTTTTGTCACAATTTTAAACAAATGTTTTTGAAAAAAAAATCGCATTTTCATTAGCTGCGACCCCACATGTTTTAGAATTGAGCACAAAAGGAAATTATAAAAAAAATATACAGGTGTTAATATTAACATTAGAAAAATGCCTGCAAAGTAATATTGAAGAGAACGCCGTAGGCAAAACTTGTAAAAAAAATGTAGTCCCAATGCAATTTTGAAGACATTTTTAAAAATATTAATATTCAAGTGCTGTAGACACTTTTTGATTTAAAAAAACTAGACCAGAAATAATTTTAGACAGTACCTGCTATATTTTTCCGTGCCATGGCAATTTGCAGGAAAATATAAGAACACTTGACAAATTGTTTTCCTGACCAACCCAAGAAACTGTCCCTCAATTTAAACATATTTCTACGATGGATTTTAGCTCGTTTCCCCGTAGGCGAAATTTTTGAAAACCTCTACTGGAAATAATGAATTTATAGGACGTTTTTCCCAAAAATGAATTAAAAATTTCCAGTCAAAAAATTGAAATTCAAAATTTTTTGAAAGTTTTCCCTGACTCCCACCTGACCTTTATTGACTTTTTGGCAAAATGTCCACATTTCCCTGACTTTCCCTGACCAAGTTTCAATTCCCTGACTTTCCCTGACGGTATGAACCCTGACCTTGATAAGTGGCTTGCCAACTATAGATTACGTTTCTAGGATCTTTCGAAGTCTTTTTACGCCTCTTTTTCTTCTTAGGAACAGATGGGCCAGGTGTCTCGAAAACTTCATTAGACTCAGCTAGGCCGAAGTTTGCCGATGTATCTACCTGTTGTGATGCAAGAATCGTTAGCCACAATACATACAGTGTATAGGATATATCAGAACCTTCCGTTGATGCTCCAGTTCAAAACCGCACATTTTCCACGTCGCCCATATGTTAAAAAAAATTGCAGTCACCTGTTTCGTGGTACGAGTATCTTCAACCGCTGATTCTGTTAAAGATGAAGCTATATCTGCGCAAGGTTGGGCCACATCTTCATCCGGAGTGGCAGATGTCTGTATTAAGCCATCTGCGCCACTTTCTGAGGATTCAATGTGAAAATAAGTATTACATATACATGTACCTCCGATGTCCCAGCAAGACGTATCAAGGCTGGCAAATGGTGATTATCCGACAATAGGGAAGGTTCAAAAAAGTAAAAATTGAAAATTTTAGTTTATTTTGATACATTTTTAGTATAAATATACATGTTCATCATTTTAAGCGGTTAAATTTGCGCTATTTTTGAAAAAACTAGAATTTAAATTGCTATATTTTTCAAATTTTTGCCACGGCGTGAAAACAATCCATGACATCAGAATATTGCTTATCAGTTCGCCCATCCCTGTTTGCGTGTCCTTAGCCAATGGCGCATTCGGTGAGGGTGATGGAGTTACAGTCAAAGTTAAATTCCTCTGGTTATTGTATCTTACATTTTATATTATACTATGTTTTTTAAAAACACGCAAATCAATAAAAAATTAACTTACCAATTATTCAGCAGACCTTACTTGAGTGCATGATTGA
>JAQGAF010006369.1:0-10293 GCA_034687865.1 Kryphioiulus occultus | reverse complement strand
CCCCCCCGAGTTGGATAGTTCAGTTTTCGAAAAAAAAATAAGCTGCTAACAATATAGCCGGCTAAGTTGTATTTTCTCAAATATAACAGAAGGACAGAAGGAGATTATGCAAAAATGAGCATTTCATCAGTAGCAACAAATTTTGTCTGACATCATGTGACAGGGAATGGTTTTCTGTTGGTGGTGCATGAAACGCTATCCAACACACGGGGTGTCCTACTTAGAGGGGTTGCCCCTAATGTTAATTTTATGGCACACATCCGGCGCAGAGAAAAACTGTCCAACGAAATGGGATGTTCGACTAACAGAGGTGTCCAACTAGAGTGGGTTCACTGTGCCAGTTTCATGAATATGTTCATTCTGAGATGATCCCCATTTGTTATGCTTGTAAAAAAGGGGTAATGCCCCATAAGTTCATTATCGATGTAATGAGAGATGCACACCTTGCCAAATAAGGACGTGCATCCGGTTATGAAATAATTTCCCTAGTCCATTCGTTTACAGGCAATCTCCAGGTTCATTATCCCTGGTGTGGCAGTTGGTCTAGCAGCTACACCAATCGTGCCCTCGAATACGACTAACGAAACCAAAACCTCAGTGCCACGAAAGCTGCGACCTAGCGAGGTACAACCTGAATTTCCTGGTCAAATACCGAACAATTTTGAACTGTGTCCAAAACTAAGTTACCTTTTCTCTTCGTTTAGTTGCCCATTTACGAAGATGCTGGAGGTTGTGGCTGCTCCCATGGCCAAGCTACGAGTTCTGCTGCTTTGAGGGAAAAATCGGCCCTGGAAAATGAAATATATAAAGTAATTTTAGCAGTGGACGAGTCACTAGGCTCACTGAAAAGCTCGAAGGACAGAGTAATTGATTTTCTCGAAATTGGCAAGACGCACACTCTAGGTTAGTTGAAAAGCAACATAGTGTTTTATCTCTTGAGGGATGCACACAATTGCTTTGTTTTCTCTTGGAAGTTTTGATTTTCAAATTGTGATAGTTTGTACCTCATTATTCACAGATACCATTGAAACTTTGCGTGATGAATCAAATTTATTGGGAAGAGTTGGTGCAATTTCACTTGGTGGATTAACTGGTCTAATACTGGGAATTCGTGGCAAGTGTGATAAGGAGTTCGATGTAATGCTGATAAGTTGTACTCTGAATTGTTTTTAAAGGGTTGCTTATAAATGTCATGTATCAACAGGTCGGTTTTTCAAGAAGTTTTTGTATAGCAGCATAGGCGCTTCTGCCGTTGCATCAGTATGTTACCCTAATGAAGCGAGCCAAGTTTCTAGAAGCGCATATACAATTTCAAAATATTATGCCATCATTGGATATAACAAAATTCAAGGTTACTACTAAAGCTACAAAAGCTTTAATTGGATTGGTTTGCAGCTAAAGTTTGAAAGTCTCACAATGAGCTTGTTCAATTTTCAGATGAATTGAAGTCACGTAGAGAAGCCAAAGCTATGTCGAGCCACTCTACCAAACCTTCTAGCAATGCCGACGCCATTGGCGAACAAGTGAGTGATGTGAACTATTACGGTTTTAGACTTTTATCGAGATGAAGTTGATTACAGAAAATATCCTGGTGGTAAGCTGGATAGGAACATACATGTTTCCATGTGCGTCTTTAAAGCATTAATTTTGTTGGTTATAATCTTAGAAAAAAACTACTACTGATGTGAAGAAACAGGAAGAAAAAATCGTTCCCTCCAATGAAAAGCCATCCCAAGGAAAATTAAAGGGCGATTATGGCCAGGGTCTTCCCGAAGATCGCGACATGTACACTACAAGAGGCAGTTAAATTGTTAGTTTGCTGATAACTGTATAGGCCTGCTTAGTTTATATGCCAACGTGTAATTACTTGTTTGAATTGTTGAAAATTTAGGAAATTGTGAAATAAAACTAGGTAATCTGCATTTTTCGTAATTTTTTTCACTTGTATTTCTAACGTTGCAGCCTTGATGGAATATGTATGAAAAGTTTCATTGTTGTGGAAAAATTGTTCACTTATGTTACTTAAAATCAGGTTTTGCGTTGTAGATTTCCATCCGAAATTTTGCATGCATTACAAAACAAAATACAGAAGATGTTGAGCAGCTGCATTCAGCACATTTAGGACTTTTTGACCAGCCCTCACTCACACTCTGGGTCTAGTCAAAGGGCCCATGGGATGTATTCCTAGGAATAACCTACATTCTTCACTTATGAGAGCTATACTTAGACTGAAATTAAATATTTACATAGTAATCAAAAGAATTGAAATATAACTCTTCCTTATTATAAAGCTGCACCTCTGGCATGGGTGTCAAATTATTCTCAGAATAACATTTTCGAGGTCGTTAACAATTCACATCGCAAAAATAACAATAATAAATACAGTAATGTACAATAGGAGGACATTGAAGGGAAGTAAGCAGACCGTGACCTTCAGGGATACATACTGTACGCATTCCTCCTAGGGTTAGGCCTCTCACCAGGCCACAATGACACCCCCTTTGAGCCGAATTGATGCTCATTGGCCAGCTACTTCAATCTACTGATGGCAACCAAAAGGATATTCCACAGAAATTGAATGGAGACCTGTTCGTCATTGATAACATTTCTCCGGCATCCAATAAAAACTGCTCTTTGGCATATCCCAGTCAATCTCTTCAAATCAATATCTGTAGGTTGGCTTCCAAGTAGACGGTGAAACTTGCTCGCAGAACAACTTTGGTCGCCGTCATGATTTGTTTCGTGTTCTTTACGTTGGTTTCGTCGTATTTCATGCTTTGTTGCAATGCAAAAATTTGCTACAACATCAAGATGGTGGTTGGTGGACTGCAGAATCCTCTGGCTGTCGATTTCATCGACTCTAATAGGATGCTGATTGCCGAGCACGCTGGGATGCTGCAACTATTCGATTTCGGTGAAAGATCGACCACGCTATTTCTGAACATCACTGATCGAATTCTGACATCCATGAGCCCAACGGACGATAGGGGTTTGCTAGGTATGGCACTGGATCCCAACTTTCACACCAACCGGTTCCTCTATGTTTTTTACAGCACTTTCCCCAGAAGCAATGCTTCCGACCATGACAATGTGATATCTCGGTTGGAAGCAGAAGAAGATAATGGCATTCTAAAAGTAAGTTATTTTCCTGCTATTTTTGAAATTAGTAAATTGGGAAATAATTCGAATTAAAATGCATGTAACAGCGCATTCTTTTACATGTACTGAACTTCAAGGATACTGCATACATTAAGTTGTCTAATAATATGATAGCAGTGGCTGCGCTTGACCGTTGACCGTCCGGCCAGAAACATTTCGCCTAAGGCATTTTGGCACTAATCCAACCCAATTTTATAGAAGAACTTTCGCTCCAATCCCAAATGCGAGTGTAATTAATAGCAAAAAACAAATGGTTGTAGCAACCCATTTTTTTAGATACATGTACATGTAAGCCCAGAAAGATGAGCCCGACAACTAGTTATACAATAAAACAAATTAGATAAATACACTTGAAGGGAATTTACAAGCTCTTGGCTATAAAGAGGCACCAGCTGACAGCTCAATTAAATTAAATTCAGTACCCAATCAGTAATTGATTCGAATACCATGTGTTAGGGGGTGTAATCCATCAACCCATTGGACAAAACATATTGGAAAAACAACAAAACTATATTTTTGCGAAAATAAACTGCCGATCTAATTATAACAATTAACTACTAATGGTCGTCTTACTTGATACAACTGTTAAGTTGACGAGAAACGAGAAAAATTTAATTCAGTTTTTTTGAAAATATAGAACGATGTGAAATTTCATTATTTCACTCCCTACGGTTGCCATGGTTGCTAGGTTCGCCACCTCCTCGTGCATTGGCACGCACGTGACTATTCAACGAATCAACACTATAGCATTTGAGCGGCAAATTCAAACTCCGGAAAACCCGGTCTGGCACACGGGCAGATGCAGTTATGCTGTGGCTATTTTATTTATTGACGAAATTAAATTACTAAATAAGCATGGAAATACGGCCAAAAAATCCGCTTCAAACATGCCAATTCATTTTTCAGTAAATTAAAGCGGCAATGATTTTTGTATGTCTGAATAGTTTATATAAGTGTTCATAAGTACGTGTACATAAGACGCTTTCTTCGCTTTCAAAGAGCGAGTGGTTCAATAACAAAAGCTATATTTGCGTACTTCCTACAAAAAGCAACAGGTGGTATTGCTCATGAGAACAACCACAAAGTGTTTTGTGAAAATGCATTAAAGCGTATGGTTGAATAAATAGGATCATGCAGTGTCGATAATAGAAATACACTTTCTATAGAACTAGTTTCCGCCTAATGTCCCACGCCCGTTCGCAATCGGCTTTTATTGAACCAATGGTGCACAAGAACTACAGGCATTCAGTATTGGTCGATTGAATGCTTTGCTGCAAGGCTATTTTAAAACTGAGTTGCCCTAAGACCCGTCAACATCAATCGATTGAGAATATATGGTGTTCTGTCAACGGCGTGCGCACCACAACTCATCATTTGTCAAAACATATTCAGACTTCAACTAATAACTGTTGCCTGACATCGAGATCATAACTGATATTCGAAAAGACAAGTGCATATTTTTTGGTTTCCCACAAACATGCCCCCACGACAGTAATCGGACAAGAAATTTCACCAATAAATGCATAGTGTAACGAAAATTGCATTTTGAAATATTCTGGGGAAAACTGGATGAAATTGGGTTGATGGATTACTGATTGTAGGGTACTGAGTTGAATTGAATGTTGTATGTTCCAAGGCTTTCATGCATTTTCAAAATACAGAGTCAACATTCAAATATCAACAATGCTTAAGCAGGGATTCCATTAGAGACGACATTTTTAACTTCCCTGACTTTTCCAGTATTTAAAAGAAATGTCCCTGACCACCCATACGACCCGTTGACCACCAAACAGGAGATAGAACACAAATTTTCAAAGGAAAGGGCAAATTTAGATTAATTTTCTTAATTTCCTTTACAGAATTGCTTGCCATCTCTTGATTTTTGTGCTAACCAATAACTGGCTTTGTAAAATCTGCTATTGATTTGTTGAATTTCCTGGACTTTAAAAGCAAATTCATTTTCCCTGACTTTTCCAAGCCGTTTCAAGTTCCTTGAGTTTTCCAGGTTTTTCAGGTCTGAGGGAATCCTGATTAATCCTGTATTAGCCTGCAATTCAGATTGCTTGTCAGTTCATTTTAAATAAAGAAAAACTATGGTTTTGGAGATTACACGGCAAGTAATACTGTCAGTTTCAACAAATACTGACCGTAATACTGACCATGTAATGGGCGCGGTAATAATCCTCATGACTGACAATTATCTAAATTTTTGGATAACTCACTGTCAGTATCGGAATTATGACAGAAACACAGAGTAATTACTGGAATTTAGCCCATCATTAAAACAATCAATATTTTAAAGGGCATTCCAGGATCAGTGTTAGAAATTCTTAGAATAGCACAGCCAGGAAGAAGACAGAACGGCGGCCAGCTATTCTTCAACGACGACGGCCATCTTTATGTCACAACCGGAAACAGTCAAGACCGGCAGGACAGTCGTCTACAGCTGTAATTTCCTCGATTATTTTCGCAACCATATTCATCTAAATAACGTCTTTACCAATTTCATGTTTTCTAATAAAATAAAAAGGAATTCCTTGTTGGGAAAGATCCTGCGCATCAATGTGCGCCAAATTGGGAAAAACCGGAAGTACTCCATACCGGAAGACAATCCATTCTCTGGACACCAAGGAGCAAGACCAGAGATCTACGCCTATGGATTTTGGAATCCATGGCGATGCACTGTAGACAAAGGTCAGACATGAATCCCTAACTCCTTTTCATCAGCACAATGGACAGATACTGTTATAATAAACAACCAATTTTTTTCTTCAGAAGCTAGCCACAGCAAGATATTTTGTGGGGATGTGGGAGGCAGTTCTTGCAACGAAGAAAATTTATATGAAATTGTGCGAGGTGGACGATATGGTTGGTGGACAGATTCCAAGACTAATTGCACATTTTCACAAGCAAGGAAGCTTACAGGTAGACCAGTTTTGGCACAGTAAAGTAGTTGGAATGAGTATTATGCTTTCATTCCAATTTAGCCGAAATGAAAGAGACTGATGAATTGCCAATCCACACGTACAAACATGATGAGGGACAGGCTGTTGTGGGAGGAATTGTTTATAGAAGTCACCAATTTCCTGAGCTTAAAGCCCATTTCGTTTTTGCCGACTATGTCCATGGGTAAAGAAGCAAGCACCAAAGCTGTACGTTCACATCTTTTAGAACTTAATATTCATTTTTCAACATAGGACATTTCACGCCCTAAGGCCTATCAAAAACACATGGGTGACTGAAAAGCTGTGTGTGAAGTACCCCTCACATTTGCATTCTGATAACGACCATCCGCATGTGACGGCTGTTCAGATAAGTATAAATGGTGTGTACATTCTAAGTTTTGTTTACCACGTTTAGGACCCGTGCACTTAGGATTATAGGATGTGAACACGTTAATATTACTTTAAGAGATAAAGTTTATCAAGCTACACTGTTAATCCATTAGCAAGCCCAGCAGCTGCCCCTATACATAAGGCAAACCAAGCTAGCACTTAAGTAGTTATGGTTTGCCGCCTTTTAGGGGCACGCGTGTCATTATGCAGTGTTTGGTTAACTCTAAAGTGATCTTAAATCTGCTGTTAGGTTCATTCGATCACTAACTATTTGTTTTAAAAGACAAGCGTAATAACAATGACAGAAAAAAACCCAGTCGATAACAATACCATATATGTTAACATTAACTGTCTGTTACACATGCAGTGCCTTACAAAAATATAAGTGCACCTAATTTTTCAACTACCTTTGTAAAAATTCAAGTATCTACAGACGTGAGACTTCAGATCATGACTCCTCATTGTGTCGTAAATGAGGCATGCAACTTGTGAGGTAATTGAGAATGAGACACTCTCGTCAGTTCTGCGATCATGGAAACAGTACATGTATTAACAAACATCAGGACCATAAATATTAATGTTGTCTCATTAGAACAATGTAATTTTTAAAATATTTTGTGTGGCTCATTATTATGTTGGCAAAGCCAAGGTTTCATCTCAGTTTCATGCTCGGTTAATGTAGAATTACTTGTTGTGCAGTCCATAAGCTTGTTGTCACCGACAGCCTCTGACAACACCATTTTGGTTATCAGGAGAGCTCTATTTGCATGTAGTGATCGTCCATTGGTGTTTTTCACAACATAATTCGAAGAAACCTTAACATAATCGTACACGAAAGTGGTGATGCAACTCAAAAGCATTGCAATTTGTCTATTTGATTGCTCATCATTTTGTGGCACAGAAGTTTGATGAATCTCAAGCTATAAGAGCTTTTTGCCACTTGCCATTATGATACAAATACACTAAGATTCACATGACAATTGTTTGAAAATGCCGCCCCACAGGGCACTGTAACCTATGCATGGCATCTTAAATCTGCGCGAGTTGGTAATAGCATGCCGAACACTAGAAGATGCTGCAAGTTTTTATAAAAATTACGAAGATTGTATTCTAGAAAATTAAGATCTCCATTAAAAATGACCAGGGATGTTTGGAAATTGAACAACAAATTTTTAGCTGAAATGACAATATTTCGTATGCTAATCCTGGTATCCATTAATATGTTCCTTCAGGTGAAATATTCGTGATCGCCAATACCAAGATGAACAAATTAGAAAAAACTGGAGCAATATACAAGTTTTCTAATGCAGAATTGGACCAAGATTACGGTAAGTTTATGAACATTATCCCCATTCTACAGCAGTAATAAAAGACGAACTAATTTTCCTGTGTCATACCACGGATATACCAGTCTGGAATAAACTTTCTTCCAAAAAAATTAAAATTCAATAGAACAGGAAAATTTACTCAATGAAGTAGCATCAGAAAACTTAACTTATCAATTTTACTTTCAGGTGCCAGTCGTGGATGTAATTATAATTCGCGATTTGTTACGTTCATCGTCACGTCGATTGCATGCATCATAATCATGCTATAACAAGTACTGTAATGTGATATTGGTTTGAATCAATATAGATAAAAGTTTAAATGAGGTATGGTGCTCGATAACAGAGAATAATAAAAGTAACTTTTACTTGATCGAGTCTGATTTTCTAGTATGGCTGGTAGTCAAATTTCATGATTAATATATTTTATTGTTTCAAACTGGACACCACTGTGTTGCAGGATGTAGCATGACGACAAACCACGGTCGTCATGACGACGGTGATAAACACTACATGTAGTTCATCTGCAAAAATCACTACAACCTGCCTCACATGGAAAGGTAATGTAACAACAATGTTTTTAGTATTAGCTAATACTGTTTTGCAATCGCAACTATTTTGGAGCAAGATTGAGTGACAGCAATCATGGCCAACTTCATCAACGTAACTGAATCGAATAGAGTAACATGCCATTCTACAACAAATTTCAGAGCAAGAGCATACCGAAACTACTTAAGAAAGATGTACCAACAACATGAAAAAACAACAATGGAAAACCAACGCATTGAAAAAGCGTCTGAGGAATTAGTAAGTGGGATTATACATTTTTAGTAAAAAAAATATGCAGTCATATGGTTATCTGATTTCTGTGCCTACTGTTGGGGCAGAACAGAACTTGCATATGAAATTACTTTTGCATATTTCAGTGCAACCACACTCAGCAGATCGCTAAGAATTTTTGCAACTGGGTGCAGGCCATAGGAGGGACTGACACCAATTGCAACCCTACAGAAGATGAAATCTTAACAATATTTGGCGTGACTCAAGAGAGTGCAGATTTGGACCAAGATAGCTGAGAATCCGATAAACACTAACTACAGTTTCTGTGCATGCACAATGTATATCACGCATTATATGAAAATATCTACAAAATGCGTGCATCCCATATGAAGCCGTTGTTGGAAAATCCAAATTAAATAACGCTCAACCAAGAGTCAAAGCCTTTTAAAAATTACCGAATTAAGAACCATTTGTAGGCTATTTCAGCAATACTTGCAGGTTCAGAACACGATCAATGGAATTTAAAAACAATAATTTCCCCAATTATTAATAAAATAACTGGAAGTATAATAGAAAAATCACAACTTTATTAGACAGTGGGAATCATCTGTGGATGAAACAATATTGCACAAACAAAATACAAATTAAACAATTTAGCAAACTATTCGACTCGTTAGTTTCAAACAAGAATAATCCCCCTTGTCATTAATAGGTACAAGCCTTGAGTGCTGGAATGGGAAAACATAAAAATGTTTTATGTGCTTGGCCAATTCTCCAAAACTTCAAGCTTTACCACCAACTGCCTTTTCCGGACTGGCAATGCAGCATTGCTGTCATTTCTCGTCATCCCTTCCATAGCAGAAACGCCTGAATGGCATGAAGGGGGCACACTAGCCATCAATTCAACTGGCGGTGTTTCAGTTTTGACAACGACTTCAACATCATCTCTGGGTGGTGTCTTTTCTCGCTCTATTTCCTTTGGAGGCTGTGAATTTTGCACCTGTGGCGAGTTCTTTACAGTTTTCCACACCCGGACTTTCCGGGTCTTATTCCAATGGCATTTTCGCTTTTGTAATCTATTTGACCGCCTAGCAGGTTGAAACAGATCCCTCTCTCGGACGAGACGGAGGTTGACGACAGAGTCTTCAAAATGAGAAGGATGCAGTCTCTTCAATACAACATGGCAACGTCTTAGCGATTCCTTTTCTGAAAAATTAATCGCAACCCATCTTTTTTGCATCTCTTCTTGCAAATTCGTCGCAGATATTTTGGGAGGCCTACGTTTTGGCCACAACTGTGGCAAATTCGTTGCAGGCTTCTCGGTAGGCTTATCTGTTGACCACAATGGTGGCAAGGCCTTTCGGAAAGGAGCTGGCGTAAACCCGCTCCGAACAAAAGGTCGGTACTGAAAGCAACTGTAGTTATGCTCCATATTGACAGTAATCCTTGCCATCTCCGTTGGAGTAGTAGTTACTTCTTTTCGGCAGTAGACTTTTGGTTTGCGGGTATCAAACGCCGAATTTGATTCTAAAAATAAATGTACAAGCACATTTACTTGGTTCGCTTATTTCAACTTACTGAAAACAGACTGCCCCAACTAGGATAGTATAGGGATGCAAAAGGGGACCCTACACGGTTAGTAATACTGTCAGTCACTTTAGAATCAGTAGAAATGACAGTATGTGTCAATATTT
>JAQGAF010006368.1:0-10294 GCA_034687865.1 Kryphioiulus occultus | reverse complement strand
GAGGGCGCCAACGACCATTTTTTTCAATCTTTAATTATCTTTTTTATTAATTAATCAAAGGGTATTTATTCATTAAATTTGAATTGTCGCCTCCAGAAGTAACCAGACTATCGAGCAAAATTGTTATCACGACGATTTATTCATTATTCGCACAGATGTTATGTATACAATTTTTTCAATTTTTTAACATGGCAGGGGTGGGAGGGGAACTTCCCGTTAAGACTTAATTTCCATCACAAACAACATACGCTTACGATAATTTGTATACCTTCTCTAGTAGTCTCTCCACAACCCACATGAAAAGGAAATGCATTTTGAAATGCATTGCAAATTGGGAAATGTATTGCAAATGTATTTTGAAGACATTCACAGATTATACATTTCTAAATGCATACAGCAATATATTTTAGTAATGTATTTTAAAATGCATTTTACAATGCATTACGAAATACATTGAACAATTGCATTATACGTAATTGAGTCGCCAATTTGTGATGTTCCCAATTTAGTAGGATGTATATTGTAATTTATATAGGTTGAAACAAATGATAACCAAACACTTGATTTATGTAAAATTAACAAGTTAATTTGCACTGCTACTGATATCTTTAATTTAGAAATTAAGAGGGTTTTTGATATGAAATATTTAGAAATTGTGGTAATGTTGAGGGTTAATATCATCAATACAACACAACTGTCAGTACAGTACATTATTCAATGCATTAAGCAATGCATTACCATATGCATTGGAAAATTCGTTCCGAAATTCACCTGTAATGTATTTTAAAATGCATTCAAAATGCATTTCACAAATCAATAAAGACATCTTGAAATGCATACTGCAATACATTTGAAATGCATTATGAGATGCATTGCAATATAAATTGTTGAATACCCAG
The DNA here is from genome assembly GCA_034687865.1 of Kryphioiulus occultus. Lineage (NCBI taxonomy): Eukaryota > Metazoa > Arthropoda > Diplopoda > Julida > Julidae > Kryphioiulus > Kryphioiulus occultus. The sequence continues at coordinate 9,395 of JAQGAF010006368.1, read as the reverse complement.
GAAATACATTTTTCTATGCATTTTACACTATATTAATGTCTCAATCTACACGTATTTTGAAATACATTTCAAAATGCATTGCATATTATGTATTTCGAAATGCATTTCTTTTCCATGTGGGTTATGTAAAGTGATTATTTAAGCAGTTTTTTTTAAATAATAAAATAATATTTCAAAAATAAATAAATAATAAAATAAAATTTCGCATTTCACTCGTACCTGTCATTCAGATATATGTTTTTTTTTATTAGACAGTTATAGAAATTTCGTACGAAATCTGCTACCTTTTGACGTCATTTCCTGGGCGAAAAATGTGTTTTCGGCGAAATATTTCAAAGTAAATTCATTTTCCCTGACTTTTCCCTGCCAAATTTCCAGGTTTTACAGGTATGGGAACCTTGTCAATTTTTGCAATGACTCGAAAACCGGTCGCCATTTTGGAAACTAACAACGAAATTTAAAAAAAACTTAAATAAACAAATTAAAAAACGAACGGACAGATTTTAGGGCATAATTCTGGGTGTTTTTAGTGTTTTTACTGCCGAGCATGGTGTGAATATTTGCACACACGCAAATACATGAAATAAAAAACAGGTGGTTGTAAACCTAGGTTTATTAGGGGGGCGGGTGGCAATACAGTTTTATTTCCACATAATGGTCGTCATTTCGACGTTATTAAAATTTGCGCCGCCGAAAATTATTGCTATTATTAGTGGTCTCGTCCCACCCAAATGTCATCGCATGGAGGCGCTGCCAGCCTACGGTCAAAGGTCATCGTACATGGGTTGTCATTTTTAGTGAAATCCTGACCTTATTTCATGACCTTTCCATCACCTTTTCATGGTAATTGTTGAATTTTTAATAAAACCTTGTTTTTTACTGAAACCTGATGTATTTTTTTCAGAAACTCCTCAATTTGAATAAACCTTACATCATTTCGAGCAAAACTGTGCTTTTAGTGAAACCTGTTTAATTTCTTTTTCAAATCCATACCATTTTTGAGAAACCTTACATAAGTTTTAATAAAACGTTATTTTTAGCGAAACCTGATCTGATTATTCTCACAACCTTGTTACTTTTGAAAATATTTAGATCATTTTTAATAAAACCTTCTTTACATCTTTTTAATAAAATCTTTTGTTTTACTGAAACCTGATGTAATTTTTTTCAGAAACTCCTCATTTTGAATAAACCTTACATCATTTCCAGCAAAACTTTGATTTTAGTGAAACCTGTTTAATTTATTTTTCAAAAACTTACCATTTTTGAGAAACCTTACATAAGTTTTAATAAAACCTTATTTTTAGCGAAACCTGATCTGATTATTCTCACAACCTTGTCACATTTGAAAATATTTAATTCATTTTTTAATAAAACCTTGTTTTCATTAAAACCTGATGTGTCATTCTGAGAACCCTTACATCGTTTTTAATAAAACCTTGTTTTTAGTCAAACCTAATGTGATGTTTCAGGATCTCATCATTTACCAGAAACCTTCATCATATTTTATAAAAACTTTGTTTTCAGCGAAACCCAGACGTCGTTTTCCAAAAAAAAAAACCGAATTTCGTAAAACATGACGTCATTTCTAGTGCACCCTTTTGTTTTTTTTGAGAAACCTTACACCAGTTTTAATAAAACCTTGATTTTAGCGAAACATGATCTAATTATTTTCACAATGACATTGGTTTGTTAAAAAATAATCTCCAGTTTTGACTAAAATCAAAGTGATATAGGTTTTTGATAAATGATGAGATCCTGAAAACATCACATTAAGTTTGACTAAAAACAAGCTTTGATGAAAAACTATGTAAGGCTTTATTAAAAATGATCTAATTAGTTTCACAAACATGTCATTTTGAAAAATAATTAGATCATTTTTAATAAAGCCTTACATAGTTTTACATAAAAGCTTGTTTTTATTCAAACTTAATGTGATGTTTTCAGGATCTCATCATTTATCAAAAACCTATATCACTTTGATTTTAGTCAAAACAAGATTATTTTTTAACAAACCAATGTTATTTTTTGAGAAATATTACATCATTTTTAGTAAACAAAACCTGTGGTCATGGTTTGGCAATATTGTTTAGCCAAAACGAGGTTATCAATTCCAATCTCAGAAAACAAATCAAGTTGGCCAGAGGGCATAATATCCCAATAAAACAATAGGCATGAAACAATGAGTTTGGATCGTTTCGTTTTCTCATTGGTCCATAAAGAGCATAAATTGCCCAATGACGTCACCCTCAAATTCCGGAAATCAATTGCCAGAAAACAATTGAAAATCGCCTGTCGTCATGTCCACTCGGAGCCAAGATATTGACCAATGGTCAGTTGGCCAAAAACACACGAGGGGGAAAAAGCCTAAAACGATGGCCTGCCTCATGTTCTAACGTCGTTTCCCAGTTCCGATTTCAAATCAAAATTTCCATCATCGTCTCCAACGTCCAATTTCAGCCGCTGACCAATGTCCATCGGGGTCTCAATTTAGCTTCCTGTCCTAATGCGAGTCATTTACGGGGTACTGAGTTTCTTGATTTCGTCCATTTGTCTCGAAGACAATAAAGGACGAGACGAATGGGCCCCCGTGTGGACCAAAGCGTCCATTAAGACCATCTTCAAGGACGACATAAGTGATCATTGAAGACCGAAAAGGGCATTTCAAAAACCAAACATCTTTGTTACGTGGCCTTTCAACGACTTCCATTGTCTTTCAAACAGACTCCAAGGGTCACCATGATAATGAATGTAGGTCCTAACGACCAAAGACCATGGTCTCAAAAACCAAAGACCTGTAGATTAATAGATCAAAAATCAAATTATATCAAAGATCTCAATTTCCACCAACAAAAAATTTCTTGCATTTCAATTTCCTAGAACAACGAATATCCTGCATCTCAATTACCAAAGATGTCAATATCCAAGGACCAAGAATATCCTGCATCTCAATGTCCACGAACAAGGAATATCTTGCATCTCAATGACCAAAGATCTCAATGTCTAAGAACGAGGATCTTATTTGTAATTGGACATTCAGAATCAAGATATTACTTGTTCGTGGACATTGAGATGCAGGATATTCTTTGTTATTGGACATTAATATTGAATTAATATTGAAGATGCAAGACATTCGTTGTTGCATCTCAATGACCAAAGATCTCAATGTCTAAAAACAAAGAATATACTGCATCTCAATGACCAAAAATCTCAACAACTAAACACCTCAATGTCCAAGAACAAAGAATATCCTAAATCTCAATGAGCAAAGGTCTAAATGTCCAAAAATAAAGAATATAATGCATCTCAATGATCAAAAGTCTCAATGTCCAAAAACAAAAAGAATAACCAACATCTCAATAACCAAAGGTGTCAATGTTCAAAAACAAAAGAATGTCTTGAATCTCAATGTCCAAAGATCTCAATGCCCAAGAACAAATAATATCTTGAATTTCAATAACCAAAGATCTCAATGCCCAAGAACAAATAATATCTTGAATTTCAATGACCAAAGATCTCAATGCCCAAGAACAAATAATATCTTGAATTTCAATGACCAAAGATCTCATTTCCCAAGAACAGAATATCTTGCATCTCACTGACCAAAGATCTCAACAACTAAACACCTCAAGGTCCAAGAACAAAGAATATCTTGCATCTTAATGACCAAAGGTCCTAATATCTAACAGATCAACGACAACCTGATCAGAGATCAATGACATCTTCGAAAGATCAAATTATCCAAAATTTTCAATTCAAAGGGCCAACTTCAATCCTTGAAGATAAAAAGGTCCTTCATCTTCAATTCAAAAGATCTGAATCTCAACGCCCAAGAAACGTCTTAAAAATGGGAAAAGTTTCTTTCGACCTAATAAAGACACCAATTCAACGTTGTCAGATCTGAGACAATGGACTGAAGTATGAGGACATTATTGCGACATAATGACCAAAAAAAGAAGAAAAAAATAGCGACCAAAAAAAACACGACGATCCCCAGGGGATTGGCGTCTGCTGTGCTCATTCATAAAACAGGATTGTTGGAAAAAGTCGAAATATGAAAGTTTCGACCTAAAAAGCAAGAGGATGAAAAAAAAATTAATCAAATTTGAAAAATTTTATATTTCGTAAACAGCAGAAAGTTTTCATCAAACAAATGTCAGGCAATAAAATTTTCATCGAAAAATGGAAGATGAAATGATTTCTCAAACAGAGCAGGAAGACTGTAAACAAGGATGTGAGCAAAGCAAAAAAATATCTTTTATAAGTTAAATATTTTTTCAAGAAATGATAAAAAATTCAATAACAACTATTTTTCTTGAGGAATTTATATGATAAATATAATAATTTAAGGTAATAAGAATAAAATTGTTAAATAAAACTAATCTGAAATTTAACTAAAAAAATTTATTACTTTAAATTAAAATTAGGTAAAATAGGGATTTGTGGCCTTTTGAAATAAAAATAAATTTAGGAAAAATCAAATTTTAAAAGAAACGAGCCAAAAACAATAAATAAATTAGATACATTTCTTAAGATTCCTGGATTGTAAAACAAGGACTTACTTAAATTTTTTTAGAAAAATAGGACCTTATGTGCCATTTTAAAATCAATATAAATTTAGGAAAAATTAAAGTTTAAAAGAAAAAAGCCAGGCACAATAAATAATTTAGGTAATTTAGTTAAGATTCCTGGATTGTAAAACAATGAAATTTTGGCTTCTTCATAAAAATGTAATTTCTTAAAAATTTGGGAAAAATAGGGACTTGTGGTATTTTGAAATTAAAATAACTTTAAGAAATATCAAAGCTTAAAACGAAAATAAGCTAAAAAAATAAATTAGATAAATATGTTTAGATTCCAGACTGTTGAAATTCAGCAGAATTAATTTAGGAATTTAAGAATATAGTTTTAAAAATTCAAAAATGAAAACAACAAGGAAAAAATAAGAAAACTTTCTCGCTGAAAAAGTGAAATAAATACATTTTTGAAAAAAAAAATCCAAAAACTACACTGCTGAAATCCTACTATTTGCATCCTATGACTTCGCATATTTGCGAATCATGAATTATGCATCGCAATCAAGTCGCAAATTTTATGCCAAACAGCGTTTCCTTCCGTCTTTCGCGCGAATAAATATTTGTTTCCGATAAGAAATTTTGCAAATAATGAAGTTTAGAGTGAACGACAGCGTTCAAAACGAAGTTTTAAAACAATTCTAGTTGATCATCTCTGGAAAATAAGACTGATAAAATAAAGTATAAAGTGTAAAAGATATAAAAAAAATAAAAAATTATCTAAATATCCTAATCTGTTAATTAAAAAAATAATTTATTAAATTCAAAATTACTTCAACGTGGTATCCTTCTAACTGCATTTTTTTTAAATACAATAAATATTTAAATAGTTTTACATAAGGATAAATATATTTAAACAAGGCCTTATCTGCAAGGCATCCATGCAAATAATCTTATTACATGTTTTTATAACAAAATCTGGCTGGGTTGTGCAAACAACAAGCATATTAGATAAATATTCAACTAATTAAAAAGCCTACTTTTGTATTAAACAATGTTGACTATGCGAACAAAAAACCCAAGTAACTATACATTTAACTTATTCAAAAAAAACAATCTTCCTCCAGCATTAGCCTTCTGTACTCGTTTATAATATAAAATATCATCTGCAGAAATTTTCAAACAACAAATGAATATTTAATAATTAAACACAGCAATAACAAATATCCAGAACCTTAATAATTACCTAGTCTTAAACTTATCTAAATATTAAAAAACCTTGCTTACTTGCTTTTTAAAAAATTGTAGATTATGCAAACAAAAATAAAAACGAAAATATATTCAACTAATAAAAAAATAATATCTATCCACCTTCAGCATTAAATCTAATTTACATATTTATTTTTACGAAGCTCAATTTTTGTTGCTGCTTATAAGTCGAAGGAAAGTTTAAATGAATTTTATTTATGTATTTTAAATAAATTGAAGATTTATTTAGCAAAGTTTATTTTTCAACACATGTAAGAAATAATGCCTTTTTTTCAAAAAAAATTAACTGAGTTGATCATTGTGTTTGATCATTGTGTTGATCATTTCCATGTTTGATCATTTCCATTTTTGATCATTTCCATATTTAACTATTCACTTTTCATTTTATTCATTAATTCATTCAAATTAACATTAATTTTTGTGTGATAACCCACAGAAGACGATGCATGTCAAAATAAATAATGTTAATGCTGAGATTTTGTAATTAGTACGCGGTTTTTTTAAAATAAAATTAGTTCGTTTTTTAATGAGTTCAACACAAATTTATTAAAAAAGATCTTTGTCTGTTTATGCTTCACATTTTAAGGTAAGTTGAGCACTTATTTCATCTATTAGGTTAAGGTCACAGATCAGAACAAAACTTGGTGCATCAGTTCCGGGGGAAATATTTTTACTTATTTGGTTTTGCACCAGATTCCCATTGAAAAGCTTCGAGTTTCCAGATTCTGCAATTTCATTTTCATTAGCTCGTTTTCATGGGGTGAAAACGAGCTGAAGATATGCTCGAGCCATTGAAAAAACCCGATATTCACAAATTTGATATTGCAGGAAGCCAGTGCATTAGCGATTGGATGATATTTCATAAGCAGATCAATTTCCCCATTCAGATTCACCAACATTTTCCGAGTTGGAAAAACACTAGCTGAACAAGCAGCGTAGCTCCCGAGCGAGTATAAACTCCCATTAAGTATGCATTACATGAATAATCCAAGTTTTCGTGCAAAAACATGCTCTTGCTTATCACTTAACTTTTATTTTTTCTAGCTTTTTTCATAAAACCAGCTTGTGTCGATTTAGAAGATTAACATCAATATTTGAGATTTCATTTTAAGAGACTCCAAGATTGCTGCCCCTTAAAGACAGGCAAACCATGCTGGCTTCGATGCACTTAAGGGTGGCTAACTTTAGGGGGTTACCCCTCAAAGGTGGCAAACCATGCTCGCTTCTTTGCGTGAATGCCTGGCTAACTTTCAAGGGGTTGCTCCTGAAAATGTCCAAGACAAGTTTTGGAAAATGTCCATGATTTTTCCAGGTTTTCAAGACAAATTTTGGAAAATTTCCATGATTTTTCCAGGTTTTCAAGACAAGTTTTGGAAAATTCCCATGATTTTTCCAGGTTTTCAAGGCAAGTTTTGGAAAATTTCCATGATTTTTCCACGTTTTCGTGCAAAAACATGCCCTTGCTTATCCCTTAACTTTTATTTTTTTCTAGCTTTTTTCGTAAAAAAAATTAGATGATTAACATCAATATTTGAGATTTCATTTAGGAGACTCCAAGATTGCTGCCCCTTAAAGACAGGCAAACCATGCTGGCTTCGATGCACTTAAGGGTGGCTAACTTTAAGGGGTTGCCCCTAAAAAGAGGCAAACCATGCTAGGTTTGATGCACTTAAGGGTGACTAACTTTCGAGGGGTTGCCCCTGAAAATTTTCCTTGAATTTCCCAATTTTTCAAGACAAGTTTTTGGAAAATTTCCAGACAATTGAAAACAAACACTTAACAGGTTTGACACATGTTTACCTCAGAAAGGAACAAATTATGCGTTTAGCCTATCAAATTTTAAAACATGGAAGTCATTAATCCGTTTGCATATTGATTATTTCTGTTAAACTAGTATTTTTTAAATAAACTTAAGATTATATTTTTATGATAAACAGAGAAGTATAGTTAATGCTAAAGTGTGATTGACTACGAGTTGCATGTAGGTGAATGTGTATTTACTTTTGATTTACTGTGGATTATTGCTGTTTAACTAGTATTTTTTGTAAATAAACTGAAGATGATATTTTTATGATAAATAGATAAATAAGGTTATTGTTGAACTAGGGTAGACTTTTCAGGTTAGTTGAATGTTTATCTAAAGAGGATATTTGTATGCTAAACTGATAAATAAAGTTTATGTTGAACAAGGGTTGGCTTGTTGAGTTAGTTGTATGTGTATTTACTTTTGATTATCTTTGATTTAGGACTGATTATTTCTGTTTAACTAGTGTTTTCTTCTAAAGAGGATATTTTTATGCTAAACAGATAAAGTTAATGCTGAATTAGGAGTGGTTTTTTGAGTTAGTTGAATGTGCATTTGCCTGGGTTTTTGTTTGCATAATCAACATTAGTTAATATTACAAAACTAGGCTTTCTATTTAATGGAATATTTATCAAATATGCTTATTGTTTGCATGATCAGCAAGGTTTTTTTAAAAAGACATGTAACTAAGATTAATTAAATAAATGCCATGCAGATAAGGCCTTGCTAAAACATATTTAACCGGAAATAAAGCAATAAAGATATTTATTAATTGAATTTTTAAAATAAGTTCAGCTCTAAGGACATTATGTTGAATAAATTTCTTAATTAAAATAATAGGATATTTAGATAAAATACATTGTAGTAATAAAAATCGCTGAGCCATGACAGATTTCCAGACATTGAAATTACCTGACTTTTCCAGATCAAATAAATTTCCCTGACTTTTTGAAGTTTTCCAGATTATCCTTCAATGTTTCAAAGATAGATGATGCTAAGGGTCAAATGTCCAGACATTAAATTCCCTGACTTTTCTAGACCAAATCAATTTTCCTTACTTTTCCAGAACAAATATATTTTCCTGACTTTTACAAACCAAATCAATTTCCCTGACTTTTCAATGGTCTGTAAAAGTCAGGAAAATTGATTTGGTCTAGAAATGTCAGGGAATTTCAATGTCTGGATATTTGTCCCTTAGATGGGAGATTTGATGGGAATTTTCCCAGTTTTTCAGGTTATCCACTAATGTTTCAAAGATAGATGACGCTAAGAGATTAAGGGCGGTCGTTGGCAGGCCCAGTCGCTCGACCTTTGACCCATCAACAGCCGGCTTCCGAGCCAATGCACCGAGATAATGGACTGTTAATTAAAGGGGATTAATTGCGAGCATCCCTGGATCTGGCCCCGATAATCCGGCAGATTTGACAGCTTTCCGGTTGCCCAGCACGTCCAATTATAAGCTTTGTTTTAATTTACACACCATCGTGAGATAAGTCTCGTCATAAAGTAGAAACTTGAAAAAGCATATCATTCAATTAACAAGGAAACGAGAGCAATTGCTCCGATATACTTAACAAGGTGGCAAACAATTTCTAAGATTCAATTTTTAGGACTTTTCAGGACTTTTTGAGATTAAATTTTAGGACTTTTCAGGACTTTTTGAGATTAAATTTTAGGACTTTTTCAAAAGTGGCATTTTTACTATATGATTTTTAATTCACGCTTATGTTATACATATAACTCAAAAATACAACAGCAAAATTATTTTTGAGCAATTTTTTTAACAGAGCAACTTCTACATTCAATGA
>JAQGAF010006367.1:0-10296 GCA_034687865.1 Kryphioiulus occultus | reverse complement strand
ATGAAGTCGTTGAAGTCCCAATGAAGTCGTTGAAGTCCCAATGAAGTCGTTGAAGTCCCAATGAAGTCGTTGAAGTCACAATGAAGTCGTTGAAGTCACAATGAAGTCGTTGAAGTCACAATGAAGTCGTTGAAGTCACAATGAAGACGTGGAAGTCACAATGAAGACGTGGAAGTCACAATGAAGTCATGGAAGTCACAATGAAGTGGTTGATGGCCCACTCAAGTCGTTGAAGTCCCATATAATTCTATTGAAGTTCCACTTAGGCATTGAAGTCTTCGGAGTACTTCGTGAAGTCACTGCTATCTAGACGAGTCTTAGTCTCGTTCATGACTTCAATGTCTACAGGTATAGTAGGACTTCAAAAAAAGACTATTTTGAAAGTGTGAATTCAGCTTCATTTTACAGACTTCAATGACAATAATGGGACATCATAGGTCTTCAGTTGGACTTCAGTTTGATTTCATAAACTTGAATGACTACATTTGGTCTTTATAAGAGTTCAATGAGACTTCAGTTCGATTTACAGACTTTAAATGCAATCATGCGACTTTCATATGACCTCATTGGGACTTCAGCTTGATTTTGACTTCAATGGCTATAATTTGGACTTCAACTTGATTTTACAGACTTGAATGGCAATAATGTGGAACTACAGGAGTTCAGCGGGACTTTAGCTTGATTTTAAAGACATCAATGACAATTATAAGACTTCAGTTTGATTTTACTCACAACAATGGCTAGCATGGGACTAGAGGAGTTCAATTGGGACTTCAGATTGGTTTTACAGACTTCAATGACTTCAGTTGCATGGACTTCAACGGGATTTTTGAGACTTCAATGGCTATAATAGGACATCAGTTTGACTTCAGCTTGAATTACAGACTTCAATGACTATAGCGGATTTCATATGACTTCAGTTGGACTTCAGCTTGATTTTACACACTTCAATGGCTATCATCGGACTATCTATAGGAGTTGGTTTTACAGACTTCAATGACTTAAGTTAGACATCAACTGGATTTTAGAGACTTCAATGGCTATAATAGGACATCAGTTTGACTTCAGCTTGAATTACAGACATCGATGACTGTAATGGATTTCACATGACTTCAGTTGGACTTCAGCTTGATTTTATACACTTCAATAACATCAGTGGGACTTCAGCTGGATTTTAGAGACTTCAATGCCACATGCATAATCGGACTTGTTTTGTTGTTGTTATTTATTGTTATTGTTGCGGATTAAGATTTTCCTGTCAATGGAGGGTTGGGGGTATGGTACTGGCATCTCGTACTTCCTGTAGGCCTATTATCTGATCCTTCATAATTCGCATTTAAGTCCGTGCTCCTCTATCTGACCTCCCGTTGACAACGGGATGAAATAATAGGGAAACGCGAGTATTTTAATTACTACAGAGTGAACAGAGAGATGCCTACAGTATGTTGGCAAATAAAATTGTTATGATAATCCCCCCTGGACGTGAATAAATATCTCTTCCTTTCACGATAGGTTGGCTTAAGCGTCTTTTAATATTCATAAGCTGCATATACATGTACAGTGTAAGTTGCTCACCAAAGTGCACTGACCGACTGCAACAATGGCCAACCCCGCATTAAGGCTAAACGGGCGTATTAATGCGCCAGGGACAATAAACGTACACGAGATCCTCGCAATAAATAACGCAAAAGTTTTCCCTCTTTAATGTCGTTACGTTTTAAATATTTAGGAAACGTATACACTCTAGCTCATTTCTCGCGTAAAACAAATATAGCGTTCATTAGAATTAATCATCGATGGATTTACGGAATCATTAAACTTTTACAGTAGAACAACGCTAATGGAACCATGTTGTTTTTATGTAATTAGCATACGTGCAAAATAAGCATTCAACAATTTAAAATATTTACGCAGGATTTCCTCAGAAATGAAATCTTCGACTTCCCTGACTGTTTCAGATTTTAAAACGAATTTGCCTGACCAACCTGATAAGTGAAAGTGCAAAAAAAAATGACATAAGACATATGCCAATGTAATTTAGATTAGGTTTTTTAATTGACAATTTCATTATCAATTTATCCCACAGAATTGCTTGTCATCTCTTGATTTTTCGATTAACCGGTATACTTGCAATGTTAAGTTTGTTATTGATTTATTGAATTTCCCTGACTATTCCAGGTTTTAAAACAATGACATTATTTGATGAATGCAATATTTATTGCTTATTATAGCAATATTATTAGCATTAATATTTTTTCATTTGGAAACAGTGAATTTAGATTATTTTTAATTAACAATAACTAGCAATGTAAAATGCATTATTGCTATGTTGAATTTCTCTGAGTTTTCCAAACTTTTCAATTTGCCTAACACTTCCAGGTTTTCCAGGTCTGGTAACCCAATTTCCATGTTTTATATCTGTTTTCTGAAATAGGAAAAACTTCAGTTTTAAACACAATTTCGTCAAATTATTTTGTTAATTATTTATTTAAATGGGGCTTATGTGTAAATAACCCATCATTTTGAACTAATTTAAATTGCCTAATCAGAGAAAATTATTTTTCTTCAGGATTTTTTTTGCGACCAAGGTGTATTCAGTAATCTACGGTATTAATTTCTTAAAGACGCTGCATTTCTCGAGCAATGCACGAATTAAAGGTGAAATTAAACTCACGAAAATCATTATTTACTTACTGCTTCTAGTGTATTTGTTACTTCTGACGACTTAACTACTGTTAATGTGCTAGTACATGTACAGTAGGTAGAATTAAATAATTGAATTGCTAGTCGATGTTAATCAGTCGATCAATAAACCCTGTCTTACCGTGGTGTTACCTAATTTGCCAAATTGGAATTAATATGTTAATTAATTCCGTGATTTCGAGCACATTGTGACCCTAAGGTCATCCATCCGGATACATTTTAACAGCACATTTTAATGGCAAACGAAGTTGTATCTTGGATCACCGTGCAACTCGTTAACCTCAAAAACCACAATTTGTTAATACGTCATTAGATATTATCAGTCCCTTTGCATTATTTTGACTTCAATTAAATTAGCACGCCCAATAATATTAATTGCTCATTTGAAATTTATTCCAGACTGTTTTTTTTATTTCCGCGGTCTGCCATGTAATTACCAAAATCAAACAAGTTTTTTTTTCGATATTACAACTTTTCGATTGTTAATTTATTACCACTACTGCATTTCTGGGTTATTATAAAGATTAACGACCTTGACAATAACTTATAATTATTTTTAAAAACAATTTTGAACAAAACCGCCATTTAATGTCAAAAGTTTGTAGCCATCAAAATCAATTCCCCATAATCAAATTATCCAATGTTTATTTCGATTCGTGTATATTTGGATATTAAATAAGTTATCGATAAAAGTTATTAACGATTAAACCCAATTGTTATCTGCCAAAACTGGTTTTAAATCCCACTAATACCAAAGAAAGCTACTCACCAGACGACATACATGAGCATGTAAATTTATTTTGATAAACGATAATAACATTAAAAATAATAATGGCATTTTTTGTACTTATCAAAATATGTGGATATTAATGATTTATGAATTATTTTTAATAATCCCTATTATTATCTGCCAAAACTGGTTATAAATCTCAATAATGTCAACGAAGAATGCCAACCAGACCATATAAACGTATTTTGATAAACGATAATAATAACCAAAATAATAATGGCATTTCTTGTACTTATAAAAAAATATTTGGATATTAAATAAGTTAGCAATTATTATTAGTAATCCCTATTATTATCTGCCAAAACTGGTTTTAAATCCCAATAATGCCAACGAAGTAAACTCATCAGACCATATAAAATTTTGATAAACGAAAATAATAATGGCATTTTTTGCACTTATCAAAAAATATTTGAATATTAAATAAGTTATCAATTATTACTAATAATCCCTATTATTATCTGCCAAAACTGGTTTTAAATCCCAATAATGCCAACGTATAGCTACTCACAATAGAGCATATAAAATTATTTTTGATAAACGAAAATAATGACCAAAAATAATAATGGCATTTTTCATTTTATTTTTCGTTTTATCTATCATTATTATTTTAATTTTAATTGACTTCTTGCATAACAAGCAAAAAGTATGATTAGCAGTGCTGAAACCCATTGTTGACATATGAATTACTATCATCATTATCTTTAAAAATGAACGTTTCAAGTAATATAAGTAAATATAAGTAATACAAGTAAATATAAATTGCACGTAGAAGCTTCATAGAACGAAGGTTACATGTAGTATTTAAAACTGCAATAATTAATAAGTGGCATTGAGCACATAAGATGTCTTTCAACTAAAATACATTTTAAATTACCCATGTACATAAATGTATACCTTTTGTTGGTTTTGTCCTCATTTCGTTATAAACTAATTTCATATTTTCCCACAGAATACATATCTTTATTAGCGAGGCTGGTCATTGAGACGTGCAAAAACTATATAGTTTCTCTCCATAAATCTCAAATCTAAATATAGAAACAAGCTTTTTTGCTGACCACCAGCTGTTTTCGTATTATTGGCAATGCCATTTATCAAACGCCCATTTGGGGGGTTTATTATTGAGCACTTTGCTTCAGAAAATGGAAACAACTTTGCACCCCTCCCCCATTTTCCTTAAAAGGAGGATTATTAAGATAAAAACTTCTTTATCTCTTTTATGATTTCAATTTGCAAAGACGTATTGCCATCATTAAAATACCTTCCCCAAGAGCCTCCTTGTCGCATTAATTAAATCCCAACATTCAACATTTTTTCACTGTTTCGTCTTTTCCCTTCAACAGTCACTAATGGCAATTGCTATTAATCAAAGCCAAAATTAAAAGCACTTTCACGACAATTTTTTTTTTGGTTTTTTTATCAGTAAAAATCGTTTCTGGAGATAATTTTTACTTAACGGTCAGTTTAATACCTCGTTATTTGGGCATCAGCACTGGATTTAAAATACGATGTGCAGCTGCCATAACTGTTTTCTGGTGTTTTAAAAATTATGGGCGAAACAAATAATATTTTAGTTTTTTTGGGGGGGGGGGGGGGGTTTGTTTAATCGTTTGTGGGAAAAAAATTAATCGTTAAAATGATCTTTCTCACAATGTTGTCTTCTAATTGCATATTCAAACAATTGCATATTACTGTACTCATGTAGGCATATACATTTATCACAACGTTTGTTTTGATAAAAGTTTTCAAAATAATGGGCATAAAAATAAATAAAGTAAAATAAACTAAGTAAATAATTGTGCTACGATTTAGGTTTTTCATCATTCGAGTTAGAATAATTAATTGTTCGAATGATCTTTCTCACAGTCTTCCAATAACACAGTTACACGAGTTCATCAACATAGTGCTCATGCATGAATACATTTATCACAATGTTTTTTGATAAAAAAAAAGCGAAATAATGGGCAAAAAGAGATATTTTAAGCAAATGATATTGCTGTTTCTCTATGATTTTTTAAATCGTTGAAGTGAAAATAATTAATTGTTCAGGTTTTCGACCGGTGCTGAGTATTAGTTTAGAGATGATATCACTTTATACAGAAGTTATTTAGACAGGTTCTATTGTATAGGTTTAACTTGTGTTACTTGTGTATAAACTAATATCCATGGGACCTGTACTGAATATTAGTTTAGAGAGGATGTTACTTTATGCAGTATTAGTTTAGACAGGTTCTGTGTATCAATTTCTTCGAGAACCTGGCGATTATTCATATAATGTAACAGCCACATGATGACATTATTTCAGCGTAATTTGTAAACGATATTACGATTCATTGACACCCTGGAGCCCATCTACAGGGGTGCCCAATAAATGGAAATTGGGTTCTAGTTTCTCGGTAATCAGACCCCCCACTTACTTTTGTTTCGCCCATTGTCGACCCCCATTATTTCCCACTATAAAAACTCGACACGAAATGAAAAGAGTTTAAAATATTTAAAAAAATCTCTCGCCCCTAACCGCTTGTGTATTCACTGAACGTCCTACTCCATTGTTATAAGAGGTAATATCACAAGATTTGACCATTCTGTATGGACAGGAAAAAAGGTTTTATAAGGCACAGATAGGATCTTGGAAACGTTCATAGACGACAAGCTGTTGGCAAATCTGGTGATATTATTATGGGGGACATTCGCAGGAAGTCACAGAGGTCGCTTTTCATCATTTATCTTTGGCCAAGCAAAAAACACAAGGAGCTTATTATTACAAACAATAGCTGACATTCTGATCGATATACATTGTACACCGTATGAAATAACAACAACGGGTGAAAAAAAAACTGAGTTACAAGACGCCCACGTACATGTATGTCTCGAGAGGAAAACAAATTAAGGAAAGCACGAGGCGGCCATCTTGGATGTCAGATAAATCAAGTTTCACCCGTTTTAAAAAGATGTACATTGTTATGTTTTATATATTATGTTTTTATACGATTTGAGGAGTTGTATGTGTGCTCATATCCGTAAAATGTTGCGGGCACAGGATTCAAAATAAAAATCAGATGGTTTTTATTGAAATAGCAATCTATACCACACTTGATTTGATGTGTTTGCGAAATAAAAATGTCAATGTATAGTTGGGAATGTACATGTATAATACGAGTTTTTTGGTTGGCCACTGTCCAATTTGTTATTTTAATGACTATTAATGACGAAATGTGAAGGGGCATGCCAACATATAAGGTTCCTAAAACTTATAAAACATTCGGTTAAAATCCATTATCTGCAATCCAATTTTGCAAAAAAAAAATTAGTCAATGTTTTTTCTTCATATTTTCTTCAATGTTTGCATTTAGTACAAAAAATTTATACAAAATCCCTTATTGATTCTCCAAAATTTTCAGCGATGGCACATGTAATATATTTTTATAGTAATATGGGCTCAAATTCATCTTTTCTCAAAAAATTCTACAAAATCCACCATTGTTCCCCAAAATTCCCATTGATGGCACATGTAATATATTTTTTATAGTAACATGGGCTCAAATTCTTCATTTATCAAAAAATTCTACAAAATGGCACAATGTTTCCCCAAAATTTTCAGTGATGGCACATGTAATATATTTTTTGTAGTAACATGGGTTCAAATTCATCATTTCTCAAAAAATTCTACAAAATCCACCATTGTTCCACAAAATTCCCATTGATGACACGTGTAATATATTTTATAGTAATAAAATTTGATTCAATTCGAATTTTTAAGTCAATGATACCATTATCACTCGGGAATCGGGTGATTTGTGAATGATAACGTTTAACGTATGCTGACATGTTGAGATAATACTCGAACGTTCCCATGCCTGATATTCTCTTTGTTGATCGAAATGCACTTTCACATTTATTTCCACTGTTTACTTTTCTGTATACGTTTTCTGATCATTTCTGCACATCGATTGGGTAAAAACGTCAAAAACCGCTAGGATGTTAATGAATCCTTGTGATGAATGCTCAAGCAGCGTTTAGTGGTCGTACGCTAAGTAAGCTAAGTGCGCTAAGTGCGCTAAATGCGCTGGAGGCCAAAGGCTTGAGAAATGCAAACATTGAATATTTAACCAGGCTCGAAACCCGGTCCATTAAATTAATTCGAGTTGCTTACCCCCTGCAGTGCTCGTCCGAATTTAAAAAGCAGTAAAAATGCTTCATCGCGTTTTTCGCCATTTACCATTTGCCATCCGCCATTTTGGCTAATATTATTAATACGACCTTCTGTTTTTATTATTGCCACGTTGCAGGCTCGTAAAAGATCACCAACTGCTCGTTCATAAATATTTAAGCTGTAGCTCGCCCGATGCTTTTTTTGTGCTCATATCCGAGCGTTAAACGTTATCTGATATTTTTTGCGTGTCAGCGCCATTAACCATTTTAATAACATCGCTTTATGTTTATTGACATCGCCCGAATTTGCATGGTGGTTTTCAAAGGAAATCTACGCGATAACGTTATATTAATGGTGCGGCGAAATCCTGCCATGGACAGGGTTTATGACCTCAACTTTTAACTTTCTAATGTACTTTCCAACGGGGCATTCAGCCAGGTTATGACGTCACCAGCAACCCACGTGGTAAGGAAATGCATTACGAATTGGAAAATACATTACAAATGCATCGGTCGTTTTTATCGCAGCACGAAATACATTTGGGTAATGTAAACAAAAATGCATTATGAAATAGACTAGCTCGTGTACGTGTATTTCAATTCCCAATTCAAATTTTCACGATGTATTTGAAAGTACATACTTAAAAGATGTGTGTGCTGCGTTGAATTGAATGAAA
The DNA here is from genome assembly GCA_034687865.1 of Kryphioiulus occultus. Lineage (NCBI taxonomy): Eukaryota > Metazoa > Arthropoda > Diplopoda > Julida > Julidae > Kryphioiulus > Kryphioiulus occultus. Next base: position 1,977 of record JAQGAF010006367.1, on the reverse strand, counting down.
TTGATATATTTTGAAATTTTAAATTATTTGGCTAAATGTTTCAACAAACTGTTTACGGTTCTAGCTATTTTTTTCCCGCAAATAAAACAATAAGACTATAGAACCTCACTATTTTCAGCATGCAAATGTAATAATATACAGGGTGATCATAACAACCTACTTTAATCATAAAAGTTAATTTTATAAAACTGTAAACAAACAAATGAAATAAAAAAAACTTTAGAAGCGCTACCATTTTGCAAAGTGTGGTCCTTGTTTTTGTACATGTAATACGTACAGGGCGCTCAAAACGTCCTATCCTTATTATACAAAAACTAATTTTAAAAACTGCAATCAAAAACATGAAATAAAAAACTTTTTCAACTAATTGTTTAAGTTTCTCGCAATTTTTTCTCGCGCAAGATCACATCGAACAATCGTACTAGATCCAGCGCTGTTTTCTGTGTACAAATGCAATACGTACAGGGTGCTCCAAATGTTCTTCCCTCATTACAAAATTTAATTTTAACAAACTGCAATTCCAAATACACAAAACAAAACTTGTTGTTTAGGTTTCTTGCAATTTGTTTTCAAACATCAAACAATCACAATAGACCCAGCGCTGTTTTCCGTATAAACAAACTCAATATGCACAGGGTGATCATAATGTTCCACCCTTATTACAAAAATTATTTTTAACAAACTGCAACCAAATACACAAAGCAAAGCTCCAGGAGCTTTTTTCAAAATGTGATAGATGAGCTACACGTATGATCACCCTGCACATAGCGTGATACATTCTAAATCCATAGCACAATGCTAAATTCAAGAATTTCTATAATGAGGGTAGACCTACTACTACACTTAGCAAAATGCAATAATTTTTGCAACGAGGGTAGACATATCAGACGTATGCTCACCCTGCACATAGCTCGATACATTTTATTGGTAGACAAATATCTTCCAATAACTTATTTCCGAGATCAGACACGCCTCAGCCATCTTGCTAAGGGTATTTTTTGTGCTTCCCACGCATCTTCTGCGTTTCTTGGTTATATTTTCGTTTGAAATACGGTGTCAGTGACGTGTCATCCTGATTTCCAGTAACGGATGTCAAGGAGTATAAAAAAGGGGACGAGCCATGTCGACGAATTTCTTATTTGGACATTAGCGGTGTATAAGAGAGACAGAGAGAGAGAGAGAGCTAGAGCTAGTGAGTTGGGGGAGCAATAGCATTATAGCAATCGATAAACCGTTTGACATAATTTCATCGATTTTCCGCATTGTCACAACGTCATTCCCTCTTCAAACTGAAAACGTGGCAGTTTCTCATGGCGGTAAATATCCGAGGAATAAAAATGTGTTCCGCTTCTGGAGCAGATATCGTCGATCGTAAATTTCGTTTTCAATCGACATTTACGAGTTACGAGCTTACATTATGAGAAAGATAGGACGCGTGTTTTCATAAGCTCGTCTCGCTGCAGATAGCCTATTTGCTAAGCTGTTCTCGGCATCCAATTGCTGCTTATTTTAGACTGTCGATAACTCATCTACGTCTAATATACGTTGCCATGGATTTTATATTTTTCTGAGTTCTGACAATTACTTAAGAGGACATTGACTACGGAAGTATGCCATCTTCCAACCCCAACCCTCTGGCAAATTTGTCAACCAAATCACACGATCGTCTTAACATTTAAACAGCTGTCCTGTGTATAAAAGATAACTAAATTTAGTAGATTCTTAATTATTTATGGTGGCAATTAGTAAAATAAAAATATAAATTAGTGATATTTATTTTTAAAGACGTATTGTTCCTTTCCCACGTTAAACAGTCAAAGATAACAAGCCACAGGTGCATAAGATTAACAAATGTACAGAAGTTAAGGGACATCTCGCTTGTGATCGGTGACTATAAAATGACTATAAAATGAAATCCAAATGATTTTGGGAACAGACATTTTTCATAAAAAACAAGGGCTAACCATGCCCTAAATC
>JAQGAF010006366.1:0-10296 GCA_034687865.1 Kryphioiulus occultus | reverse complement strand
TACAACCTCTAGAAAATAAATCAAAGCATGGTGGCATTAAGTGTTATTTGCAATTAACATGTTCTAGAAGTTTTACCAAATAAAAATAAACATTTGAAGGCAATTTTGTCTGAATAGTTTAAAAATTGAAAATCATTAGGCTTATACTGTATTTCTATTAATGTGAAATGGATACCAGCCATAGCATACCAGAATGTGAGTATATTAATTGCCAATGATGCAAATATTTAAACTTTTGCCAATGCCAATATACCAGTTTGGCCAAATACCAGTATACCAATTCCAATGTAATTTGTTATGTGGGTATTGGTATTTTGGAATTTTCACAGGGGTAATACCACTCACCAGTGGTACTTAAACACTGATCAGGGAGTTCATTCCAAATTGTCGATATTCATTCACGAAAATATTCCAATAGCAGCCCCAATGACTATCTGGCAGTAAAACAGAGGTGACTGATGAAAATAATTTTGATGTTGACGAATATGAAATGTGCATTTTAGTTGAGAAACCACCAAAAAGTGCTGAGAATGCAGAAGCAATAATACGTTTAACCAGGTGTGCGGCATAAATCAATTGATTTTCAAACACAATACATGCATGAATATAAGAATTTCATTAACGAACTTACACAGAAAAATTGTAAGCAAACCAATACAAGTGATTTTTTAGCTGTAAAAAGCTGTCTAAAGTTAAATTGTGTGGTGTATATGTAAATAACGATCGCCTTTTCTTGTCATTCGGCTATTGTTATCAAAATAGCCTGGGACCAATGTCATCACATTATGCGAAACCCGTGTTAACACCATTACTGCAAAAATTATTCTAGGAATGGACCAACAGGAATACGACTATTTAGAGACATGCATGACCTTATCCGCAATATGAATATGGTCATAAATGGTACTGTACGAGTAAAATTGTATTTATACACTTATACGGATGCGTATAAAACTGTATAAACAGGACATGGATATGTAATGACATGTCCAATGACTTCCAGTTTTTGTTTTAAGTTTACACGTACATGGAATACGTCACCATTGGCTAATATTTACTTTTTGCACTGGCACTGAAACGGTCTCGGTAACTGCGCTGTTACCATCAGGGTAATCGCAACCGCACCATTACCATAACCGTCACAGTCACTACGAGCATCGTCAACCTCACGGTAACATAACGATCACTGTGACGTCACCGTCACCTTAACCGCAACATTACCGTCCATGATGTCCATCATAATGACTCCTACTTCGAAAGTCTCCAATACAGAATTTATACTATCTGTGACTTCCATGACGTCATTGACATCTACTATAACGTCATTGAAGTCCCATTGAAGTCCGTGAAGTCCTGAAGTCTGCAGTCGGGTGAACACGATTTGGAAGAGTTGTCAACCCCTTGGTTTGAAGCCTCATCCCTTGTTCCAGTGACACGTCACATGACGTAATCCATTTAGCCGCTTACGTTAACAGCCCATGGTGCAATTGCTCATGATAATGGTAAAGTTTCAAACGATCGCAACATTAATCCGAGTTTAATTTTTTGGCCCACTTCTCCAGGGTGGCGGCCATTTTTCATCAGCATCTTGCCAAACCCAAGACGACAAGTGCATCAGTCATCGGCGCTGATGAGTTTCAACGGTCGTGTTTCATCGACGGGTACGGGGTTGCCAAATAGTGGGTCAACCCCGTTCTGGAAAAGGACCACAAGCGAAGCAATTCGGCGAAATTAGCATAGCCGAAAACTCTAACGTATTTTTTTCGGACGTTCAACCTGATTTCATTTGGCGTTTATTGCTGAACCTTATCTCGGTTGCGCATAGCGCTTTCGGTAGTTTGTGGGTAAGGGTGTGCGGTGTTGGGGGCGTCGAAATTAGAATCATTAGGGCTGGGGCAGGCAGGAGCGATTTAGATGATGTATGGGGCAACCGCTGCACGAGTGAATATTCTCCTCGAATCCATGCAGAAATCGATTTTTTGCCAAATGCTAAGATCCGTTGAGCTGCCCGACCTCAAGCCTGGATTCGGAATTGGTTTATGGGACTAAGTCCACCCAGGTCCAGGTCACCAACCAGGGACGGGAAGGACTTGGACCTTCTGGTGACGTGAGAGACATAAGGCCGAGTGGAAAAATAATAAAAATACAGCGAACAGAAACGATTTCTTAGAAGTCATTGGCCACTTTCTCGTTTTGGAGACAGACACGAGGATACATCCATGTCGAATCATGTTTACATGCACGAACAGGTGCCTGCTTGATAATCTGAGTTTGTCTGAATTCGACTTGATTCACTGATTTTCGGGATTTTTTTATCTGTTTGATCATTGTCATGATTGGAAAAGGGTCCACTAGAGATAAAATAGCCCCACGCTTCTCCAAACATGGGTATATTGTTTTTGCCTGATCATTTTCATCTGATTAACCGTATTCGTTTGTTTGATCATCTTCATCGCTATAACCCATTTTATAAATTTGAGATATTCGCATCTATTTTCTCCTAACATCCCGAGTGCACAAATAGACATTTTCAAACAGAGCAAGTACACCGGTACCACATGAGCAACAATGTATACAACAAAATGGCGATCCGGGATGCGCTAGTTACAATAGAACCTCTGTTAAGTTGACCACGCATATGGGACAGTCGAAAACTGGTCAACATAAGGAGGTGGTCAACATATGAAACGAGGCTTGCACTAAACCAGGATTTTAATTCCGTAAACTGCATGTACGTAGATTTTACTGTAATCACTCATCATTCATGAATAATCTTATTAAAATGTTCATAATACAGTACAAGTATTGCTAATGTGCTGCAAATTCATCCATCACTTAAACATACTATACAGTAGTACTGGGCTTTTAATGCAGAAACACTAGTACTATGTAAACTTAGAAATTTCATTCTGTAAGATTTGAAAGCATATCCAGACAATTATCATACCTGTTGTGGTAATAAATAGCACACATCTCAAATCAAAATCTGCGATTGTTATTTATGAGTATCCAATTAAAAAAGGAAATGTCCCCTATTTACTGCCAAACCCTTTTAAACTGAAGGGGTTCAAAAATAAACTCTTCTACCTTTATAGAGACAGTTACTGGCTCTAGGGGTGTATAGGATAAGTTTCACAAGCAGACAATAAATTAATCATCCATGACTTTACGTGTTGAGATCATGCTGGTCAACATACAGTGAGTACATTGCTATTGTGTGGCATAGTTCAAAAGGTCATCATAAAAGATACCGAGGTGCAGGTGGCCAACATGTAGAGATCGCCTTCCTTTGAATTAATGAGGTGACCATCCAGTCAGTTAAAATGTGGTCAACATACTATATATGATCTACTGTATATGCATCCTTTGTGATTGGACGTATAAGCCTGACTTAAATTGAAAATTGAGCACCATAGATAAAATAGTCTCACACTTCCCATAGCTGGGCAAATTACCCAAAATTGAGTATAAGGAATTTTTCTTTGGGTATCCTCGGAATACTCTACAAAGCTGACCATAAAAGTGTACTATAAGAACTACTTCTCACAAATATTAACTAGATAAGCCAATGGCACCCTGCCATTAGAAAGTTGTCTTCTCCATACAGCCCGTAGGCTGGCAGGGATTGCCTGCGGTTGGGCCAGGCTAAACTAAAGAAATCATATGTATAGGTTAGTTTGGGATAAACCCAAAAAACCATGAAAAGACATAATTAACAACAACAAAAATTATGACAGCCACGATAAGTGTCATGTCTACTAGACAGGTAGGGTTGACATACAGGGTAGTCATTTAAAAGCTGTCCACCTTGATTATTATAAAACCGCTATTATATAGATAAATATAAATCGTGCTTGGGGGAATGTTTATCAACCATAGTGAGAACCTTTTGTAATACATACGCCATTAGTAATGTTTTAAATGATTAAAACAGGTTTTATCGTCTAATTTCATCTTTGTGGATATCAATCACGAATTTTGAAATAAAGACTGAAAAAGCACATTTGCTGTTTAGCTGGGCCAATTTTAATTTCGATATTGCCAAAATTCATTATTTTAACGGGCTTTCATTTCAGGTATAGGTTGCCATTTAAAAATTTTAAGTAAGACTTGGGGTCAGTGGGTCATTATCATTTGGTAATAATATTTTACAAATGGTTCCCCCTAAGTTTGATCTATCTCATAGCGTTTTTATAATAATCAAGGTGGAAACGTTTTAAATGAACACCCTGCATACATAAACATGCAGTATTTTGTGCACGTTTGGAGCAGGGCATATTTGGTAGCAAATCCATTATTTCTTTATTTAGTGCAGCTGTCCAGCCACCAGGCAATCACTGCCAGCCAGTGAGCCGTGGAGAAGCCGACATTCTTACACTGTTTTTGGCGGGGCAGGGCATATTCCGAAGTTCAGCTGATGTTTTCAGCAACCACATTTCAAACACTTGATTAAAACCAGTAATGGCGCACACAAGTCTCGCATCGATTTGGGCGTGGATTCCCTCACTCGCGAGCCTCAAACGCTCACTTTTCTTAAAATATTGGAAAACCTTACATGTATTTTCTCGCCCAAACGTTATTTTTACGACGCGTGCATGCACCCAAAGTGGATTCGCAACTTTCGTTCAATTTCATTTCGCCATTGCCTGACATACCATAACGCATCGAGCAGTAAGCAGTTTACGTTCCGGATACACGAATTTGCAATCGGAAGTGGCTGCGCCGAAGATGCTGCACTCGAATTAGCCGTTTCGCTCCCATTACGGCCCCAGAACACGCTTCCCTCCACAATTAGAATGATTAAAGAAAACGTTCACGCCATAACCCGTTTACGGCCACAATTTTGGCATGGTGCGGAACGCCCGAACCGAAAAAATACAAGATCGATATTCTTTAAGTGCTCCAGGGCTAACAGCGACTGGAGCTTTCGGAAATTCAGATTCTGTCAGCTGATAGGAGGCAATGAAGTCCCGATGCATAAATCCATTACGAATTGAAAAGCTCGCTTTAAAGGTGCTTCGCAAAACCGAATTAAAGCTGAAAACTTTCAGGGCCGAATGATTAACAGGGTCTTAGCGTTTAATTCGCCGAAAACGCATCACGAAAGGAAATTCCGAAAACTTACCATTATTCGTTTCGTATCTTTGCGTTTTTTCCGTACGAAAGCGAAATAAATGAGTGTGACCACCTCTTGAGTAGATATACCCCTATACAGAATGCACTAATGCATGGGGATAAAGTGAAGTTAATCCCTAGATGGTCTGGCATCACAGAATTTTCGTTTGAGAATTCGTAGCCTACGAATAAAACCGATTAATTCGTAGACCGAAAGACGTTTTCGCCGAAAACACAGAAAAAATGGTGGCTATGACGTAATGTAAACAAGTTTTCGGCGAATAAAACGCTATATCCCTAATACTGTGTTCGCACCTAAATCAAACTAGTTTTAGAAAGCTACTGTGGTAGCGAACTGAGGTGTGGGAAACTAGTTTGCAAACGGGAGGGTTAGAACCACATTCACAGGTGGTGCAGTGCATGATGGGGGTTGTATTATTTATACAGGGCGTCTTCGCAATTTGGTGCCGTTTAGCGATTTTACAAGGCAAGTTTAGCATAAGTTGTTGTCGATCACAATAAAATTGACGGTCCAAATTACACCTTAGAACTTCCATACATAATTTGTGGCAGATTACCTTGGTCATAAAATCGAAGAATAAAATCGAAGAAACAGTAGCAAACCTTGTAGACCAGCCATAAAAAGTCGAAACGGATAATGTGGCTTAACAACATTGAATAATATTACGGGTTGCACCAAACGAAATTAATTTGCAGTGCTGCAGGATTGGAATCCGTAGGAAAACTTTCAGTGGCAACACTGGATGACGTCACATCAAACGTGGTTCACTGCTAAACTGTGTTCCTGGAACACAGGATGGACATCCTGCGTTCAGTTGGTTTGCATAATAGTTTCAGTACTGCCAGTAGCGTTCGCATCGCAAAAAGCAAACTAGTTTCGGTTGGCAAACTAGTTTTACGGGCTCGGTGCGAACATGGTAGAAGGGGCGGGCGTACAGGTGAGCGGAGTTGAATACTTAAAATTCAATGTTAAATTTTCCCAAATACAACGCTTTTAAAAAGATAAAAATAAAATATACATGTCAGTCGCTAACTAATTATTCAGCAGTATACCGGTATACTGCTTCATGTTAAATCTTCCTACAAACGGTTTTAAAAAACACGAAAATAAATTTAAATAATTAACTTACCAGTTATTCAGTAGTACTTAAATGTACTTTAGTAACTGATTGATAGAGATATTCTCCATAGTTGCTGATGATTTTTTTGCGTCGTATCCATGGCATCCACGACAACAGCGCGTTCGATTTCACGGTTTCCTGAAAAGTGAAATTAAAATCGGAATGAAGTAAACCACGAATAAAAATATCGGCAGCAAATTGCATAAAAGCACATAGAAAGCACATAAGCTTACATGTATTTATCAATCGGTTATTAAAGTATGAACTGCTGAATAACTTGTAAGTTAATTGTTTATTAATTTTCATTTTTTACATAATAAGCATAGTCCCTGAACCAAGTATGCACAAAATATTTATATTTCAACTTATTTTCGTTTAATTCTCGCTAACCTACCAACCGCAGAGCAACCACTGCCAGTCTATAAACCGTTAGGAGAAGCCCACTTTATCATAATGGATTTAAGATGGGACGGGACAGTTCTGTAGTAAAGCCGGAAAAATGTGTAGGCAACTACATGTATCATGTGCTCCATCTTTGCGAAATACTCATTAGCTAAAGGTCAATTTTTTGGTACAAAATTAACGAAACTCCTATTCGGATCTCCAATTAGACCAGCATCAAGAGACTACAATTAGGTTTCGTTGAACATGCGGAAGAAATGAATTGGATGTATTATAAAATGTGAAGCGCAATTAGCCGCGATTTTCATAGATTAATTATATTTCGCATAATAATTTGTGCAAGAATCGAGCGTCTTGTAGATCCCCGTCCGCCCTGCTACACTGTACACGACAATGTCTCAGAGAAATAATAATTGAGTCGCATTACTAAATGAATATTCTTATACGGGTTGAACCAGACGAACTTCATTTGCAGTGTTGCAGCATTGGAATCCGTAGGGAAATTTTCAGTGGCAACACTGGATGACGTCACATCAAACGTGGTTCACTGCTAAACTGTGTTCCTGGAACACAGGATGGACATCCTGCGTTCAGTTGGTTTGCATACTAGTTTCAGTACTGCCAGTAGCGTTCGCATCGCAAAAAGCAAACTAGTTTCGGTTGGCAAACTAGTTTTACAGGCTCGGTGCGAACAGTGTATAAGGGGCGGGTGATGCCATAACAGGTAGATGATAACTGCAATTTAGCCCTCAGGCGAGGCTGATCTTTGACAAAATAAATGTCAAAGTTTAAGTAATATAGGGAAGACAAATTACCGTAAAAGTTTTATATTACTGCTAATATTGATAAAGTAATTATATAACAAAGGTCAACCGCTTGAATCGAAAATGAATTTGCCAATAATTCTACTCGAGTGAAGTTTAGTACAATGCACATGGTACGAGCATATCTTTGCACTATGTTAGTTCAGTGGAGTTCAATGACACCTTTGATAAAATCTGGAATTTATCCTTTTAATTCCTTTTTGCATACATTTAGCATTGGGGCTAACATAAAGTTGGCTTTTCCTAACGACTCGTAAGCTGGCAGAGATTGCCTGACAATAGGGGCAGCTAAAGCAGGCATTGCATTGTTTGATGAGTTTCGTTTAGCTTACGTTAGCTTAAATACAGAAATAGAAAAAAAACCACAACAACAGCAACAAAAGTATAAAAAATAATGTCAGTTATGTGCACATTTAGTGCATGTGTTATAAATTGTTCCAAAGTTTACCGTAACTGGTAATCTACATGTACTTTTGAAAATACCGTAATACATGTTCTTAAACGTCCACTTGCCATACAGGGTATTCATAAATGAATGTTGGGGTTTGTTGGTTTTTTGCGGCCATAATATTAAAGATACGGTGATCGAGTGTGTCGATATCAAAGACGACTACAGAGTTAATTCAATTCACTGCAGAATCATTAGAGAAAGCTCTCGTCGAGAAATTATTGATGTCAGAAAACCGTTGTTCGTTAACTGTAATCATAATTACATTGAATACAAATTATACTTTAAAATTATTTATTGAAATTGCTGCAATCATTTATAGACACTATGTAGAAATCATGGGGAAATGATAGTTATTGGAGCTGCGCATTTATTAGTTCATTTTGATGTTCCGAATACATACTAAATTTGTTGATAGAAACCGAGTTATTAGAAAAAATTAAAAATATGGAAAATTCGAATTCCAAATACAGCGTGTTATAACTATAGCGAAAATTCATTTCAATGCATGATTCACTAAATTCTAGGTTTTCATTCATCACCCTCGTGTTACGATTGCCACGTAATGTCTAACTAACCTTACCACATGACCTCAATATAGTTAGAAACCGAGTTTATACTTGATAAAAATAATTTTTAAAACAGAAATATCGAATTCCAAATATAGCTTATTCTAAAGATGATTCACTAAATGTTTAGTTTTCATTCACCACTCTCGATCAATATTGACACGTACAACAGTATCAAATATATTGTAAAATGCATTACGAGTTGCAAAATATATTGTAAATGCATTGGTCGTTTTTATCGCAACATGAAGTACATTTGGTAATGTAAAAAAAAATGCATTTCTCTAATGCATTTTGTAGTGCATTATAAAATGTACCGACTTGTGTATTTCACAATGTATTTAAAACTACATACTTACAAAAGTTATGTGTACTGCATTGAATTGAATGAAATTGATTTTTTTTATTTTAATCAATTTCATGGCCAGTTCTAATTTATTGAATATTTTAGGTGTTTTTTTCTGAATTGGGATTTTTTTAAACATTGAAATTACGAAATATAGCAAGGCTTTTGACATTTTACAATGCATGGACCATAAATTGTAAAATGCATTCTTCAATGCAAACAGAATACATTACACTATGCATTACACAACATATTCTTCAAAACACACTAACTACATTACAATGTGCATTACACAATGCATTCTCCAACACACATAATACATTGCAATATGCATTCCATAATGCATTACAAACTGCTTAAAAACATTTTAAAATGCATTCGGAAATATAAATGTATTTATCTATACAATTGAAACTAAATTTCTCTCAATCTACAGACGTTCTAAAATGTATTTTCCAATGCACGTCTCATAATGCATTTCTAAATTCCCCATTACATGTGATGAAAATCGTATTCCGAATTTTTTAGAGAATATGAACTGCAATTCATTGCTTTCACTTACCCCTCTCGCTTAACGATTGACACGTACGATTTACCTAACCTCATCACATGACCTGCTTATAGTTAGTATCCGAGTTAGGTGCATTAGAAAACCTGGAAAACTAGAAAAATCCAATTCCAATTTTGTTAGAGAAAATTCACTTCAATGAATGATTCCCCTAAATTTACTTTTCATTCACCAGTCTCGTTGAATATTACCACTTTCTATCTATGTAACTAGAGTAGAACCTCTGTGTGTTGACCATTCAAGGGGCTGTTGCAAACTGGTCAACTTAAGGAAGTGGTCAACATATGGAACCAGGATTTGAATTCCGTGAGGTGGACAACATTTTACAGTAATCATTCATCATTCATGAATAATCTTATTAAAATTTCATAATACAATACCAGTAGGGGGCCTATTACTAATGTGCTGCAAATTTATCCGGCAATCACACGTACACTATAGTAGTACTGGAATTTTAACGCAGAAACACTGTAATGTACATTGTACTTTACAGACAGCATATCCAGGCAATTATCCTACCTGTTGTGGTAATAATGACTTTACATGTTGAGAGTAAGTTACTATTGTGTGTCACGGTACAAGTGGTCAACGTACGACATACAGAGGTGCAGGTGGTCAACATGTAGAGGTCACCTTTCATTGAGTTAATGTGGTGAATTAAAATGTGGTCAACATGGGGAGGTGGCCAACTTTGGAGGTTCTACCGTAACTTCACAAAATGACCTCAGATAGTTAGAACACGAGTTTATTTCAAATGTTATTAAATGACGTGCATCCAAATTCAATTGATGGGTATGATTTCACTAGCCATTGATAGCTATTGGCCATATTGCTATCACGAAATATCAATTAGTTACCATTGACACGGTTAAGAATTCACAC
>JAQGAF010006365.1:0-10298 GCA_034687865.1 Kryphioiulus occultus | reverse complement strand
ACTTTCTCGCAAGGGGTCGGCAATTAGCTCTTTAAAATCGTCTACACCTGACTGCAGTCATCAAGGACTTCAGTGGGACTTCAGTGACATCATGTAGACGTCAATGACGTCATGGAAGTCATGTATAGTAGAAATTCTGTAAAGGGGACGTTCGAGTGTTATCATCTTCTGTGGGGTCACCAGGAGTGTAAACAATTCAATTCAACTCAGCACCCTACTGTCAGTAATTTAATACCATCTGGTAGGTGGGTGTAGTCCATCAACCCAAATTAAGCTTTGGTGTGTGCTACCAAGCCAACATTGTCAAATTATATTTCTTTAAGCTTAGGGCTACCCTTTGGAAGAGAATTCCAACATTGAATGGCATGCAGAAAGTAAGACCAATAGTAAGAATCCGTATGGGCATGCAATTCCATATGCGGATTGGCATGATAAGTTCTACCACCGATGGTTACGTTTAAAAATTCCCTCACCAAATTAGCATTTTGGGATAAAGTAAAGTTTTCAAAAAGATTCATGCTAAAAAGCATCCTGTCTGGATCTCAGTGTGTTCCAATGGAGATCCTTGATCATCAAGGTGACGCTCTCGTCTCGCTGGAATTTCCCAGTGCATTGGGACCTTGCAGGAAAGGGTCACCACCTGCGGTAGTCTCATATCTTCTGTTATAAGTAGGATAATCTAAACAACCTGCATGGCGAAGTAAGGCGAATTGATGCTTGAAACAAGAAGGAAAACCCAGAATGCTTCAAATAGCAGCAATAAACATTACTCAATTTCAATTAAAAACAGTAAATCGATCAATTTGCCTGCATTTACACTCTTATTTCCAAAAAAAAACAATAACCTGCCATTGCAAGTACATGTATACACTGTCGTCCTACTTAGGTCACCGTGAAACTGACTGACTGCAGCGCCACTTGTGGAGTTCATTTGATTATGATGGATACCGTGACGGTAACGTTGCAGTTAAGGTGACAGCGCGGTTACCCTGATGTGACAGCACTGTTACCGGGACCGTGTCAGTGACGGTGCAGTTACCATGACGGTTATTGAGACGTTTATGGCAAGTGGTGATGATGTCAGTGCGATTACCATGGTGGTTATGGTGGCATTGACGGGGCGATTACCGACGGTAAGGGTGCGGTCACCATAACAGTTAAGGTAATGTTGCAGTTACGATTACACTGATGGTGACAGCGCGGTTACCGGGACAATTACATTGACGGAGCAGTTACCATGACGGTTATGGGGACAATTACATTGACGGAGCAGTTACCATGACGGTTATGGGGACAGTGAGGATGCTGTTACCATGACGGTTATGGGGACAGTGAGGATGCTGTTACCATGACGGTTAGAGTATGGCTAACGTGACGGTAACGTTGTGGTTAAGGTGACGGTAACGTTGTGGTTAAGGTGACGGTGCAGTTGCCGTGACGTTCGCAGTTACTGTACAGTTTACTGGTACAGTTATGATGACTGTTACAACACGGTTACCATGACTTTAGTGTGATTTTAATTAATGACTTCAGTGGGATTTCAGTGGGATTTTACGCACTTCAGGGGGACTTCAAAGATTTCATTGGACTTCAGCCAACAAGTACACCTGACTTCACAAGTTGCCAAGGTTTGGAATTTCTGGAATTTTAGTAGTGGCAACATCTGTGAATTGTAGTGAGATTCAATAAGATATATGATTAGGGCATCAGGCTGTCAAGCAGTACGGATGTAGAATGATATACACATATGGGAAAAAAGGGAAAATATATTGGAAGAATATAGGGTTTATTTTCTTTAATACATATGTAAATTACTGCAGTTTAGAACATTGGAAATGCCCAGGCATGTGGCCAGTATGTATACAATTTTTCACGTGTGCAAATATCTGATTTTTTTCAAACTTTTCCCCAAATATTTCCGAAAAAAAATCAAATTTTCATTAGCTAAAAAGCAGTTCTCTTATGTAAGTAGACTTTGCAATACGTCCACCTATTGGGAACGCTGTGTGGCATTTTTTTTTACAAAAACTGGACCACAAATGATGAATTTCAGCTTGCTTTTCTAAAAAAAATTGTATGTGCGTAAATATTAACATGTATGAGAACGCCAGAGGCGAAATTTAAAAAATAACCATAATGCATTTTTAAGACATTTTGAGACGTTATTTTTTTAAACAAAGCTAGACCAGAAATAAGGGAATTGACATTAATTTAAGTTTTTAGAAAAACATCTCAATGATGAATTTTAGCCAGAATCTGCCATATTTTCTTTTCTACAGCAGTTTTAAGTAAAATATTGGAAAAATAGGATTATAATTACAAGAAACATATAGGGAAAAAATGGGATTATAATTACAGGAAACATAGAAACACTTGATAGCCTGAATGATGCTGCTGATGTCAAATGTTAGGTCGACTACCCAGAAAAGGTCATAGGTAAAGAAACCAGGAACCAAATTTTGGACTTTCACAACGTTGTGTTTTTCTTGGATTGCGTTTTTTAATTGACTAGTAATGTCCACCATTGCAAAATCACAAAAGCGGTGGGTGTGACTCATTTTGAAACAGCTAATTAAAAAATGCAGCCTGAGAAAAACCCAACGTTGTGCCATGTTCCTCATTGAAGGCTCAACAGTGGCTCTTAGCTATTTTCTTATACAAAATGCGATTGGAATGCTATTAGTTAGAGATGCGTCAGTTTTGTCAATTTTCCTACGAATAATTTTATTCCAAATGTTAACTACAAAGGGAACACTAGCGAGTAGTGATTTTTTTCAAAAATAAGATCCCAAGAATGGTTTTGGGAAATTTGGCGACATTTTTTGGGGAAAAAAATCTATAATGATGGATTATAGCTCACATTTCTCAAAAAAATCTATGCAGCAATTTTCCTAAAAAAAACAATTTTGCGAAAGTTAACTACAAAGGGGAAACTTATAAATTTTTTGGTTTAAAAAAAAGAAGCCACAAGAATGTTTTTTGGCAACTTTGGCTTTATTTTTCGGGAAACAAAATTAAAGTCTGAGATTTTAGCTTACATTTATGACAAAAAAATTGTGATGCATTCCCAAAAACCGTTGTAGGAAACATTTTTGAAGAAATACTAGCAAAAATGGTGTTTCAGCACAGTATTACACCGTAGATAGTTAGTCTCACTTTCAATGCCACTACAGTGTAATTTTGTAGATAGATATTGCTCCTAAAGATCATTTCGTTGCTGTGTACCAGTGCAGCCAGTTTAAGTGGCGAGTGCACATATTTCACCATGACTTATGCAGCTATACTGGCTAGTCAACCTAACATTTGCTATACAAAAGCGGCATCGTTGTATTGATCTCACTGCAATTGTCAGATGTTGACACTATTAAAATTCCATGCCTTGCACTTGTAAGTAACATGGTTTGGAATAAAGGTAGAAGAAAGTTTTTTTTAATTTGATGCATTTAACCCACACGTAGTACCATCAGGCAGCAGCACCTTAATCACTAGAATGGAAAACAGCATCTATGCAAGAAAAAGCTCAGTGTCTTCTGACACCTTGACACCAAATCACTTGTCAGTGTAAACACAGACTCCCAACCAGTAGGCCTACTCGCCCATCTTCAAGACGTCTCGTTTTATTTTCATTGCACACATACATCGCTCCACATCTCGAGCACAAAAATTTGCTTCTGAAGCTTTTTGTCTTCAACTCAGACATAACGACTCATCTCTCGATCAATCCCATTGGTTGGCCAGTGTGTTATCACATCCAGCATCACTCACCTGGCTGCCTCACGATCGTACCACGTGTCAACCACCGTCGCGCTATCACGCAGACAGATTTGCTCATCCAGTGGCAGATGCCGGGACAATATACATGCTTTTCTTGACTCTATTAAATGGATTAAAGCATAATCCACGCAAGGCTCTTTCCATTCTTGGGACTGCATCTTTTTTGATACAACTTTCACCCACGATTTTGAGACATTTCAACTATGTTTTAAACTCCATACTTCGCCTGCAATGTTATTTGCATGAAATTCACAGTAAAGTTAACTTTTACATCATCACTTTGCCAAGGCTGTTTCCTAGAACTTCAAACTAGCGACTCTGGAATTTACGAGGGACCAACTTCCCTACATGTACAGCTGATAGATATTCGACTAGCCTTTCTTCTACATCATTCTAATGACTCCTTACTCTAGGCTTGTGTCATCACTAAACTTGAGAACGAGGCAAAGTACAAAACGATGGGAAATTTCAAAACGAAAAACTTAAATAAGAATTCCTCCAATGTTTTCAACCATTAATATTTTTCTTGATCTCACACAAAATTCAAGATTAATATTAAGCTTTTTTTCAGTTCGGGAAGATGAGTAGTTGTAGTCATGCAAGATAATTTCTTACAACTTTCACTACGTTTACGTATACGTGTAGCCTTTAAGCTGTGTGAGACCTGTTACCTTAAGGCCGAAAGCTCCACTTTCGGATTTATAAAACCCGTCCCGAGGTTCTTTTATCACAGAAGGCGACAGGTCTAACATAGCAGCATGAAAACATAGTGTGTGCTAAATGAATGTTGATTACTGCCAATAGCTCTTCCATGGATTATAGAAACTGATGTATCATACCTTGATGCTGTGGCTGGGCCTGAAGGTTTTCCACTTAGGAGAATGCTCAACATTGGGTTTGTCATCGTAGTAATGTAACTCGTTCATCTGAAACAGAAAACATATTGTGCTTACTTTTAAAAACATTTTGTTCTGAGGCAACATTACACCACTGGCATTTGTCCTGATTTTTGTCATCAGCGAGAAGCAGCCAGAATTCAAAAGTCAAAAACACAAATGAAGCGACATCATCATGGAATTCACCAAAGTTAAGTCTCAAATCCTAAACTTGCTTTCTTTTCAGTCGTGCCATATAAACTGACTATCGCTTGTCCTCTTCTTAGAGAGTAGTGTATATAGTGAACATTCTATGCATATCATGTGTATCACCAGAAGATGCCACAGTACTGTACGATACCACCCCGAAACTCATTCACAAATACCGTAGTTACACACCTTTCCAGGTCAATCTTAAAAATCTAAAGCTATATGAGTGAGGATGACAGGCTGAATCCCAGGGCTAGACAGTGGGCCGTCATTGATCCATTATTGAGCTGTCATTGGTTAATTGGGCCAGCATTTTTTCTGTTTTTCCTGGGCCTAAATGGCCCAGTCCAGCCCTGTTGAATTAAAATAGGATTAGACAAACAGTAGATGATTCGGTAGTGCAAGAAGTCATGACTTTACATCCTAGTTAGGAATCCATAAAATCAGCTAGTGTTTGTGGTAGACAATGGATCAAGGGTCAAATCATCAAAATGTCGACATTCACCCCCATATTTCATATCTCAAACATACATTATCATACGCGATTCACTATTGGGCCGGAGAATAGTATACCGTATATCCATTCCCAGTTCTCTCTTTCGTACATGTATTTACTACCCAGGCTTGTTTCTACCGCAAAAACTCTCCAAATTTTAGATCTCCAACATGTCTAACGTCAATTTACATGTACGTGATTCACTATATTGAGGTTCATGTAGGCCTACGTGGAATGCAAAGGCTCAGTCACGCTACCTTCATTTGCTGAGAAAACCAAAACTCTTGTATAGATAAATAAAGCATGTGTGATAAATGAATACATGACCTGAAAACTACGATATACGGCACATAACATTTCGACTGCATGAGCTAAACGATAATAGGCTAAGGCTACTGTTGTTTACCAAAAGGACTTACCACTTTCAGTTTGGTGCGGCGCAGCGTGTCCCTAAACGATCGTTTTCTCTTTAGTCCACTCATCTGTGCTGGCTGGGCGACTTTATTCGGCGTTTCCTCCAACTTTTACACAGGATATGAAACGAAACTCTAACTGACGAACTGTTCCTCGGGCCAATTTCCTGACTGTAACGGTTGCAACTTGTAGAGCCACTTTTCAAAATCCTTTGTTGTTGTCATGGAAACTGCAGTGATGTAACTTTGCGTCAATAGATGGCGCTGTATGTCTAAAAGTCGCATTCTCCGCCTGCTGCTATTCCTAGCTCTTATTGGTTTATTTTGAAGCCATCTGTTGGATAGGCGTTCAACTGAAGTTAGCACAAACAACACTACTTGAATTCATGAATCATGATTGGAGAGGGCAGGGATTCGCAAAACCAACGTTGGTAAAAACGGACGATCATGGATTAGCCTCACTAGTGGGGTTAAGTTTCAGACGTACATGTACATGTATGTTACTCGTTTTACATTTGTATGACATGATGACCCCATTCTTTAACATGGGGTGATGTTATGGCGCGTATATTTTTGGGAAATTAATAAAGATTATTGAAGTAGAAATTATTTTTGAATAATTAACTTATTTCTTGATTTTTGTATTGAGCTATAATTAAATTTTAATACTCTAATTACCAGCCAAAACAATAAACTAACTGAAAACGCATTGCAACATTCCAGGATAAAGTTACGAGATATGGGGAATACCATGAATTTTTACCTGATCACACTGCAGACGTTTGAGTTTTTTGGAATGAAAAACTGTCGTTTAGGACATATATTCATAACGATATGAATTTGGTTGCAGTGTAAAATTGTGTATTCTGCTGAAGTAACTAACAGGCTCGAATCGCATTGACTGTAAATTAAATGTACGTTTTGGGAGTTAAGAGAGTATGCAGCTTTTGCAGCTCATATTACATACAGGGCCTCAAATATTACAATGACAGTGGCGCCATCTCTACGCCATATATGGCAAACTCAGTTTTTTTTCCACTTTTTATTATTTTAATTTGTTTAATCATTTTATTGTTTTGGCGTAATTAGAATTTGAACATTCTAAAAATTAAGAAATAATTTAACTATTCCAAAAAATACTTCAATTTATCTTTGTTAACTTCGCCAAACTGACAATAATATTATTAAATTAGTTTAATCATTATTCATTAGTTGCCGAAGTTCAAAATTAAACTTGTATGGCTTCAAAATTTGTGGAAGTCATTAGGAGAGATCATCAGTGAGGAGATCACTGTTGGCATTTGACAGGGCACTGACAAAAACATCGCTTATGGCGGTTTTTTCCATATCTTTTGCATTATTTTTTTCTGGATCAAATCGTCAAGTTTTACATGATCAGTGACCATGTTATCATTTGGGGTGTAACAGGGCCTGTCCACAAACTACGTAGCCATTTTAGGGGTGGAATGGAGTTGGCTCCATTTCTAAGAGGGCAGTTCAAATAGTAAGGTAACCATTTCATAAAATTAAGATGTACATTTTGCTTGGCATCTTATACCATTAGTAGAACGTAGTTGACGATTTTCTTAGAATGTATTCACGTGTCTTACATTCGATTGCAAATGGCGTCTGTGCAACACATGTTCACAATCGAAGAAGTGCTGTTCATTTTTTATGACTAGAAATGTTATTCGTTTTTTATGGCTAAAAAAGCTTAAACCATTCGAAATTCACAAAGAATTAGTCGACGTGTATGGTGACCATTGTTTTTTCACGGAATTCAGTGTGGAGATGGTATTAAAAATTTAATGGCGGCCGGACCCATTTCAATGACAACAAGCTAAGTGGATATTGGATTCATGTGCAACCGAGCACATTTTCCAATTCCATGGGACAAATGCATCAATAATTGTGGAGATTATGTGGAAAAATATTAAATGTTCTACAAAGTGTATATTTCAATTTTTTCACATAATGAGTCGTTCTTTTTTAAATAAACAAACTACCTTGCTTTTTTAACTGCCCTCGTAAAAGTGGCGACAAGAGGGGGTGGGGGTAAGAGCGAATTCTGTGTTGAATTCTGTTCTTATAAACCTGCCAAAATTTTAATTTTAGATGGATAATTGCATATAACAATTGGGTTAGACCGCCTGTGAAATTCAAATTGGAAGTAAAAGTTTTGAATTATTTTATATCTTGTGTGATATTAAAGGGGGGTAAAACTATAAATGGCGAAATAGCGTAATTCGCTCAAAATTGGAACATGCATGAATTCGAATTTTTGAAAATAATTCACATCCTGTGCATTAGATTTTCAATTTTACCAACTTTTTTTCTGTTACATGGTATACATGGTATTAGCCATGCATAGCAGTATTAGCAGTAAAAAGAAGTTTCAAAAGTTTCTTGCATGATTGGCATGTATACATATGGTTGTACCTTTTTTTTTAAAAAAAATGACGACTTATTTGGGGGATTAAAATGATGACGAATTATGGTTAAACTCGGCATTAGGCCTACTCTCAAGAGGCTCGTTTTTCAATCTGATCTGTTTCTTTTACCTGCTCTTATCAGCTTTTACTAGTCTTACATACACTTAAATTGCTACAATACAGTATACGATTTTGAAAAGAATATCAACACAGTATGCCAACGAATCGATGATTCCCAAGTTTTAAAATATGGTTGGTTAAACACACGACTTGGCGCTTCCTGAAGTAAAAATATGTCAAATCCATAATAATTGATTGTCTGAAAATTGTCTAAAAATTTCTGGAAAGCCTGGTAAAGTCAGAGAAATTTAAGTGAAGATACAAATAGTCACCCTGTTATAAATAAAATAAAATGAATATACTTATTATGTATTTTGTTCAATGAGAAAGTGTTTTTCCAAATCGGACAGGACATAGGGGAGGGGGTTATGAAAAATTAGACAAAGGGGAGGGGAATGTGTAAAAACCATGAAAATTCGACAAAGTCTTTATGGATGGCCACATAGCCATTTCCTAACGCGCTTTTACTTTTTCACAACCCAATCACAGTTGTTGAAGTATCGCGATAGGTTTTTGGTGTGAACAAGGTACGTATGCATGGTGTTTTTTTAAAAAAAACTTTCCACCTTGATTATAAAAAACTGCATGAGATGTAGAAACCGTGTTTGGGGAAATGTTTATCAACCGTAGAAGGAACCATTTGTAAAATATTCGCAAATAGCAGTGACCCACCCTTTGACCCCTATTGACCCCAACTTAAAAATTTTAAATGTCAATCCATACCTTGTGATATCTTAAATGAAAGTCCATTAAAAAATCTGAATTTCGGCGAAAACAAAATTGAAATCGGTCTACTCAGTCAGTCGTTACGTACGAAAATCTGGAATTTCAGTCTTTTTTCAAAATTTACCATTATTATCAAAAAGATGGAATTACATGACGGAACCTCTTGGAGCCATTCACAAACATTACTATTGCACATGAATATTTGATGTCAGAAATATGCACTTGCTAAGTTTTGGACATTTATAAAAGTGAAAACTCAATTTTTCGTACTGGAACAGATTGGCTTGTAATTCAATCAGTACTGTAATCAGGGCCAAGTAATTTGGCGGGAGCAAAAGTAAAAACAGTTGACGGGTAGCAAAGATATGATCGAAAATGATATCTATTTGGATTATCTGTAGAATTAAGTTTGAGTCGGGAACTAACCTAAACGTTTCAAATGAGAGGAAAGGTGGAAAAGTCTTGTTTTTAAGCCTTCATAAGTTTGCATTTAGACTTTATTATTGCCTCACAAATAATGGTTTACATTTAGAGCAACTCCTTTGAATTATTTTTATGCAATGACAATCAGTTCCATATTATAATTCTGTGGTTAACCAATGCTTTGGTACCCATCAACCGATTTTACTTTTGTTTGCACCAAATCATTCCGCATTCTGAAAAGTTTCCAATGAACGACCACCAGCCATGCATATCTTCCCATTACGAGAAAAAATTCAGTTTTCACCTTTCCAAAACTTGCAAGTGCAAATTTTTAACGTTAAATATTCACGCAAATAGTAATGTTGTGAATGGTTCCAAAAGGTTTCAAAAATAGACAGAGACGTTTCGTACGAAGTCCGATTTCGTACGAAAAGTTAAGTTTTGACGTCATTCGTAAAATAAATCCCTATTGATGGTTATTCTTGCCAATAGGGACTAAAAGGGATATAGCAGAACTATGTGTACGGTCACACATCTTTATTACTGAATTAGGGTATATCCGTACAAAATTTCTCTTACTGATTTTACGAAATGCGAAAAAGGGCATGTACTTACAACATGTGGTTTCGTTTTCGTATTTGTTTTATTTCCTACGAAATTGGGTGGGCTCATTTCAATTTGCTTTTCGCCATAATTCATCATATTTAATGGGCTTTCATTTACGATATCACAAGGTATGGGTTTCCATTTAAAATTTTCAAGTTGGGGTCAACATGGGTCACTGCCATTTGCGAATGTTTTTCAATTGGTTTCCCCTATCCCCAAACAC
>JAQGAF010006364.1:0-10278 GCA_034687865.1 Kryphioiulus occultus | reverse complement strand
TGAGAATGAAACTCCGCTAGACGGCGAAGCATTCGTGACTCGTTTTTGTAACGGTTATCCACGGACAGTTATCGCTATAGAAACTCACCCACTGCGCAGGTCATTTAAATTATGATTTAGTGTACCACAAAATCGAATGTGCAGACGATAACAGACTTTAGCGACAAACCGGTAAATTTAAATAAGTTTTTATTAATTAATGGAAACGTCGATCCTGGAAGCATGTAAGCTACGCAAGTATGCACTTTCTGTGACGTTCAAACGCGCAAATGTTTCTTAAATTCAATACAACACATGTCTTATGACCAATGTAAGTTTGGGTTCTAAAACAACTATAAACATGATGGAATTAGGAGGACATTTGTGTTTGTTTCAACCCAAATATTTATTTTCTGTATTTCTGTAAACATTAGATATCAATTTTGTGGAAAGTTAAGAAAACACAATGTTAAAGACGTCTTCATATTTCTCAACGAAATGCACTTCTAGTCCATCTGTGATGAATGACTGGAGATCGGAATAATCTTTGCGGTTCTCCGATGGCAAAATGATGCACTGGACACCAACACGTTTTGCCTGGAAAACATTGATATATAAAAACTATTACTAAAATACATATCAACATTGAATGTATAGGTTCAGAAAATGTCTGATACTTAGAAAATTGTTTTATCAACATTTTTAAAAATTATCTGACACCGGAATGTCATATTGTTTGGTAGCTGTAAAAGTAGATTGATTTGGATGCATTTTTTTTTTGTTTTCTACAAAGTTTAGAAATATTTCCTTGTTAAATTCTTCAAATAAAATTGAAAAGGATGGTTCATCCTCAGTTATTTTTAAAGTAATGACTTAATTTGATTTACAGCTACCTTACTAACTTTAAAAGATTACTAACCGCAATTGTCTTTTCTTTGATCCCTCCGACTGGCAGGATTTTTCCGGTTAATGATACTTCGCCAGTCATGGCTAGGTTTTGCCTAACTGGTTTGTTCATGGCCAATGAGAGAAGAGCCGATACGATTGTACATCCAGCACTGGGACCATCTTTAGGTGTTGCACCCTGAAAGGCAAATGTGTTTATTGAACTGAACTAAGATGTCAAATTCAATAAGTGAGACATGTCGAATACATATTTGACATATCTAGTACCTCTGGGACATGCAAGTGAATGTGTCCTTTAGATAGAAACTGGTTATCGGGATCCCTCTGTACTAAGTAAGATCGGGCGAACGTGTAGGCAATCCTCGCACTTTCTTTCATCACGTCTCCCAAATGACCAGTCAATTCTAATGAACCATCTTCCTTAGCATCCTTGTCAAATAACTTTCGAGATGTAGTTTCGATAAATAACGTAGAGCCACCTGTAATATTTTTTTAAGTTATCGTTTAGAGTGTGAGATGTCAATTGGCATGGTTATATCTACTGTACATTCGGATATTTTTGGAATAACTATTAGCCAAGGATGAACTGACCCATAGCAGTCCACGCCAATCCCATAACAACACCTGGTGGGGTGACCTCATACATTCGGTCATGAGTGAAAATTGGTTTGCCAACGAAATCTTGCAAGTTGCCCACGCCGACGTTCACAGAAGAACATTCGTTATTAACTATTTTGTAGGCAGCTTTTCGTAAGACCTTGTCAGTAAAACATTTTTAGAGATTACGATAAATTTATACACAGATACAGTAAAAGTCCTATCGCTTAGCCATGTACCTTTTCAATGTGTTTCTGCAGATTGCGGACCCCGCTTTCTCGACAATAAAATTTAATGAGGGAATTGAGGGCATCATCGTTGAAAATTACTTGATCCGTGGTGATACCAGAATCCTTTCGCGCTTGAGGAATTAGATATCTCTGAAAGTGAGATAACAATTTTTACCACATATTACTGACATTGGAGAATAGCGTGTTACATGTAGTTGAGAAAAGCAATAGCAATCGGATTTTTCCTGAATACCTGCGCAATGGCTAATTTTTCTTCAGCAACATAACCAGAGACGTCGATCATTTCCATGCGATCTCTCAAGGGTTCTGGTATTGTGTCAACGATGTTTGCCGTGCAAATAAAAAGCACCTAATATAGAAGGGAATAAGAATCGCTTATATTTTCAAATTTTAATATCAATGTTCGTATTTATCTGTCCGAATTGTACCTTTGATAAATCAACTGGCACATCCAAGTAATGATCCAGGAAATTAGCATTTTGTTCGGGGTCCAACAATTCCAGTAAAGCAGATCCTGGGTCTCCCTGGTAGCCACGGCCCATTTTGTCCACCTTAATTAGATAAGCAGGGATAAATACCTATAGTATTGACTTCAATAAACAATAGTTACAGCATGCATTGCCATTATCTCACCTCGTCAATCAGGATTAATGGGTTTTCTGTTTTTGTCTTCTTAAGGCACTGAATCACTTTACCAGGCATGGCACCGACATAAGTACGCCTACAAGAAAATTGATGACGATTTTTCAGTACAAATTTTCAATGACAGATGAAAAGCACTCTTACTGGTATGTAACATTAATTGAAGCATTGGCTCAGTTTCTCACCTATGCCCCTTAATTTCGGCCACATCAGCCATGCCACCAACGCTGAATCTGAAATACTATTTACGAGGGAAAATTTGATTAAATTAGATAAATCAAAAACATTTTAAAGAGCAAACCAATGGATTTTGTACTATTCTGTAGCAACTGTTTTTAAAACTGAGAATGACTCACTTGTCTATTGAGAGCTCTTGCTATCGAACGAGCAATGCTAGTTTTACCAACTCCCGGGGGTCCATAAAAACATAAAATTTTCCCTTGCGTGGTGCCCTTTAATTGACTGACGGCAATAAATTCCTATTGAAACAGTTTAATTATTAGGGAAAACCAAAATAACATATGGATAAATAAAACTGGAGAAATCCAATCCTTGCCAATATCCTTTTTTTCACATCTTCCATGCCATGATGATCTTCCTCGAGAACGTTTCTAGCTTGCTCCAAGTCCACATTTTCTTTGCTAGCAACGCCCCATGGCATGCTGGTTAGCCAATCTAAGTAATTTCTAGTGACACTAAATTTAAACAAAATTAAAAAATTAAACTTATGGAAATGATAAGTAAATTCTGGAAATGGCAATACGAACAAATCACTAACTTAAATTCTGAGGAATGGTTATCCAAAAACGATAGTTTACTCAATTCTTCGTCAATTACTTCCATGGCTGATTGCGGGACAATTTTGGCCTAAAACACATGTAATTGTTAATTCAATGCATCTGTGTTTTGCAAGCTATGTCCTGTTTCTTACCTTTAACCTTTCTCTGAACTTCTCTTCTATCGCATCTTTGTCATCCTTCTCTAAGCCAAGCTCCTTTTTTATGATTTTTAGCTGCTCTTGAAGCATATATTTTCTGTGTTGAGCTTTCACTTTTTCCTCTACCTGCAAAAAACTAATTCTTACAAAATCCTCGCAACTACTCTTAAATTACTTATAACATTGAACCACTCGTACCTCTTT
Source organism: Kryphioiulus occultus (assembly GCA_034687865.1). NCBI lineage: Eukaryota > Metazoa > Arthropoda > Diplopoda > Julida > Julidae > Kryphioiulus > Kryphioiulus occultus. The sequence continues at coordinate 6,762 of JAQGAF010006364.1, read as the reverse complement.
GCCGATTTTTTGCTGCAGTTTACTAAGTTCGTACTCCTTTTTAAGCAACGATAAGGAAATTAGCAAACGTTTTGGAATCTTGAAAAAAAAATTTAACAAGTTTTAACTGTTGCCGTATTTTGTGATAAAGGCAATTCATTTTCTAAATCATGTATTTACATTGGTTTCCTCTAAAATTTGCTGCAATTCGTGAGGTTCAGCACCCGTTAAAGCTGCGCCGAGATCGCTTAAATACACGGGGTTATCGACCACCCTCTGCCCAGCTTGAATCATTTGTTGCACCGATTCACGATAAAGGGGATTCAGAGAAATGATGTCACGAACTGTTTTCACAATTTCTTGAGTCAAAGCCTGATAAAAGAAAAAAATTAATTATACCACTGCAATTTTCAGTTTACTCGTAATGATGTTTTTACCAATATTTTTATAAAGAAATCCCTTTCCAATAATTGTTCATTTAAATGGCCTTAGCACCTTCACTTCTTCCGTAGAAACAAATTTTTCGTGAATAAGATTTTCCACTTCAACCATTAGCACTTGGTTGGACACGGGAGCTGCTTCAGGTGGTTGTTTAGTCGTTGTATCTTCCGCAACTGCAGTCTCTTCAGGCACTTGATTCTTCCTTCGGCGGCGGCGGCGATTAGATATACCATCTTCTTCCTCTACAGTTAATCATTTGAAATTACTAGGTGAAAAATATAATTTTTCAAAATCCCAATTAAATTTTGCGCATTCCTACCGTTGCCAGATTTCACTTGATCTTCAGCAATTTGACTTTTAATTTTTATTCTGCAATTATAAAAAATGTATCCGACGTTTTTAGTTTTACTTTACGTGAGAAACAGAAAGATGGATTATGACCCTAACTTAAATCACCTTCTATGTGCCATCACAATCATCCGTAATTTATCTCCCAAATCTTGAAGTTCGTGAATCTGTACAAACGTACCCACTTGGTACAAATCGTCGAGAGAGCTGACCACTTCGTCTTCGTTTCTAAAACAAATTGAAAAATTATTTTTCAAATGATTTATTGACTCTCCAAACTTCATCGCAACCCATTGCTCAACAGTGTGTCTTCTGGATTGGTTCAATGACTTTTTCATGACTTCAAATTTTTTCCAAGCCTATTAGAATACAAGACTGCTCACGTTTTATGTCATCTCATGACATATTGATGATCAGATCATCGTCCAAAAAACGCCGTGGGCTAAATTTTTTCAAGAAAGGATGACAAATGATGAATTTTAACACAAATTTTTAATTTTGTGAACCAATCAAAAGCAAAACTTCCATTACTGTAAAGTAAATTTCATGACTTTTCCATTACTTCCAACCAATAAACACCCTGATTATTAAAGAGGCGTTGGATTTTCTATTATTATTTCAAGTTCATAGCCCTTACAATGCTTCGAAATTTACTATTATATAACTGTAATTTTCTGTTTAGACTACAAATGACATGTAACTGCGGCTCTACCACTTCATCACTTCATTTCCTCTCTGAGGCATGTCCTCTGAATTTTCATGAGGACAATGCTGTAGCAATTCTGTGATGTCTGTTTTGTGAATCAAACAAAGACCCTAATGTAGATTTCATGTCTTTTCCATGACTTAATTCTATGACCGGTAAACACCCTGCTCAATTCCAGAAACACGTACTCTGTTTTCTTCATAAATATCCCGGCGTAGGGTTGATTTAGACGTACTTTTCTTCTGATGAGACTCATGAGGGACGGCTCGGCAACCTGTAAATTAATCAATTTCTCATTTTTTTTAGATGTTGATGGAGGATTGGTGGTAGTGCGAGCCAGCAATCTGACCTCTACAATCCTAATGAATTTTGGGAAAACTGGATTCCTGTTGATGGCCACAACTGGGACTTGCGGCCATACGTCCGGCACGGTCATGGTGGCCGGCAATGTACCAGTGGATGCTGGATAAGGCGGTAAATCTCCATCCGAATACTCTCCATCATCACCTCCACCAGAGGCTGCTGAATTAGCATCTGATGGTGGAGGACCAACACCACCATCGTCCTTTTTTGAGCAGAAATACCTGGCTTGGCCACACTGGGATGATGGCACTGAACTTCTGGATCTGGTGAGTAACTGTCCCCTTGAATTACTTGCTATTTGTCTGGGGAAAGACAAGCTCCTGGAAAGTTGGGCTACTGAGAAATTGCTCAAATGTTTTTCGTTGGCACTGATGAGTCCATGGACACCGAATTTTGGCGTGGTATTAGTTTCAACTCGAAGTGTACTCTTCCAACAGTGAATCAGTGATTTTCTCAGGCTTTGATTAAATGACATTTTACAGTGTAAACACCGTAAAACTTCAAGATTAGTTTTACCCTGATAGTTGGCCAGAAATCTGCGAAATACCGACGATTTATTAGCGGGTTTCTGCAAAACGAAGGCGCACATGGTCGCCATGTTGTAACACTTGAATGATGATGCAACTAACCCAAAACCAAAAATGGACAACATTTTATTGTATGCAGTATAGTAAACATCTGCAGACATATAGTATACTGATATCAAAACTGGTAACACTATTTAGACTGAAAAGGCTCGATAAATATCGTTAAAAACTTTGGTGAGAGAAAACCCACATTCAAAGCCATTTTAAATTGTTTTACATAGATGCATCATGGGAAATTTGACTCGAACTGAAGAGGGAAATATGAAATTGAACAAACAAGCTTTTTGAAAAATATTGAAATCAAGCCTGTTTTAGGAGCATGCATTGGTTGCTTTCAGAGTTGTATATAAAAAAATGTGAAAATCTAGCTTGATTTTGAAATACTTCACCAGAAATAATGGATTTGAGGGATTGTTTTACAAAAACTAGATAAATTATGCCCTTCTAGGCCATTTTTTCAAATTTCAGAAATATGGATATAGACATAAAATAACTCCATAGACGAATTAAATATACCATATATAACGAATTTTAGTTGTAATCTCTTGAAAACGTTTAACAAAAATATTACTAAGGAAGGCAAAACTGACAGCAATTTAGATTTTTTTACACTAAATCACCAATTTATATATTTTATATATATTTATATAAACTAAATCACCAATTTATAGATTAATGATACTAAATGATGCTGAGTTTTCCTGATTTTCCTAGTTGGTAGTCACCATCGAAAATTTTGTGGAAGAATGAAGTAGACCTATATGAACAAAGAATTTATTGGTATCATCATAATTAATACAGGCCATATTACTGACAGGGCAATATCTATAGTTCAATATATTTGCCCTGGTTATACTTGCTGTGCTAGAGTACAAATAACTGGTTATAGTTAGTGACACGTAACAGTATGCATCATGTGAAAAAAAAAATAAAAATGAATTGAATAAGAAAAAGTAAATAATTTAATTTGGTTTAAAACTGAGGGTTAACCAAAATTGCATTAAAATCCACCAGTTGTCAGCATAAACGTAAAATCGGTCATAAATGCTGACAGTTTGCATAAGGAGTATATATAGCACCACTCAAAACAATTTGATATTAAAATCTGACGTATAATCTCCTTTTGCATCAGTTGGCGGTCATGGATTGCGTCTAGTATTTATATGAAAAAATGGCGATTACATGAACTCGTTTAAAAGTATTACGCATTTTTAACAAAGTAAAACCCAGTGGCAATAAATAAAACAAACCAACTCGTAAAGCACACGTGGCCTAAAGAATGGGTTTTCAATAAATTGTGACTCTAATGTCTATTTCTGACTAGGAATTCCTCTAAGAACAAAGTCTAATACCAGTTTTGAAGTTTTCATATACTGAAATAATGCCCTATCATACTGCCAACTTGGGCGAGGAAAATCGTCAATGAAAACCTAGTTTCCTTGGACTTTTTGGCAAATCTCATTGGTGAATTCAGAACATTTCGCCTTTCCACCTAAATCAACAGTCCTTACCTAAAAATCAAAACTTAGATTAGTTCAAACACTAATTGATTTAATATAATACTAGAGACAATTTTCTTAGTTGCCACTCACTTTTCCTTCTTTAATCGTATCATAACAAGCCCGCTCAATCTTTTCTGCATATGGATTCAGCTCCAAGTATCTTAGCATCATAATTGCGCTAAGTAACAATGCTGTGGGGTTCGCTTTGTCTTGACCCGCAATATCAGGAGCTGTCCCGTGTACCTGTGGCGAACAAAAATCACAATATTTTTTGTCATCACAAATCACTATGTATCCAGAGAAAGATATAAGCAAAGCGCTATATGGTCATGTAGGATCTAAAGTTTATGTTACCGATTCAAAAAGTGCTCCATCATATCCGATGTTCCCACTTGGTGTAACTCCGAGACCACCGATTAATCCAGCACATAAATCACTACCGAAAAACATTTTATGACAATGAAATTCTGCAAATAGCTATTATGTTAGACAAAATAACATTTGTGACGCAACATTCAAAATATCACCTTAATATGTCACCGTATAAGTTAGGCATCACTAAAACATCAAACTTGGAAGGATCTTGCACCATCTATGACAAAACCAACGGTTCGATTAGCATTTTATTGTGAGCACAGATTATTAAATAGTATACCCCGCATGCACAGTTTACCCACATTTAGACAAACTGTATCGAGATACTGCTCTTGAAATTTGATGTCGGGATGCTTTTCTGCTTGTTCACGACAACATTTTAGGAACAATCCATCAGACATTCGCCTGTTATTCAAGGAAAAATCGTTAACTTCAATATTTATTGCATAATGTTCAATAGTGCTCAATGCGTTGAAATCACTCGCATTATATTGGCCTTGTGTACAGCAGTCACTTTACGCCTTCCATTAGCACTTGCATAATTAAACGCATATTCGGCCACTCTCCTCGATGCATCTTCGTTGATTAGTTTAATGCTCTGAACAACACCTGGAACAATCTACATAAAATAGTATTAATAAATGTACTTGTTTATTGAATCCCAATACATGTAATCAAACATTACCTCGTGCTCTATTCCACTGTATTCACCCTCAGTGTTCTCACGAATGGTCACAACATCAACGTCCTTGTACAGAGTTTCGTATCCCTCAACTGATCGACATGGTCGAACGTTAGCGTACAAGCTGAATGCCCTAAAAAATTAATCACAAATAACTCGTAAATTCATCGAGGTATGGCAAGGCTGAAAAATATTGAACGTGTACATGCATCTTTTTGCTCACTTCCTCAAGGCCAAGTTTAAAGATCGATGCCCTTTTCCTACTGGCGTCATCAGTGGGCCTTTGAGCCCAACCTTGTTTCGGTTTACGGATTCAATGGCAGCTTGCGGGATTCCCAATTGCCCATCTGGCCCCCTCACCGGGGTTACGTCCACCACCTCCCACTCCAGTGGGACCTAAGAATCCACGGAATTGACAATCAGACAAACAAGTTGAGTCGTTGCACTACTGAGTTTTTGCACTACAAATATTTGTATTACTTACAGATGCAGCGGTGAAAATCTTCTGAACGGCTGCGGATATTTCCGGACCGATGCCATCACCGGGTATGAGGGTTATGATTTTTTGGCCCTGAGAATAACACCTTGAGCTTATCTTTGTACCTTGGACGCCCTGCAGCAAACATAAAACTTATGAGATTCCCCACGGACATCAATGCCGAGCATGTTTGATTCATCACTACGCAGATTTTTAATTGGTAAGCCACATATATCAGGATCTTAAATTAATCTTAAATTAATTTAAATTGTAAAAAATGAAATTCATAATCAGTAAGTTGCTGTAAATGTCAAACATTTTTGGACATCTTTTTCCATCATAACTTATGAAGTTTTCTAACAGATATATTTCGGTACTTAAAACTTTTGCAAATGCTATGTACGTTATGTATCTAGGCTATGTGCAGTGCAGATGAAAACACATTAGTCTGCAATTTGCTGTTCAAACATTTAGTATGTTTTGTGATGCACCTCCCGTCTCGACTTCCCCTAGTGCCGATTGATACTCGAGTGACAAAAAACGCCAACTCTTTATACTTACGAGAACTTGAGTCAACTTAAGAGGAAAGCTAGACATGTATGCAGAGGCTGCAATGGGGTTGGCAAAGTAGTGTTTTGGCACATTCACAAAATTGAGGTTGCATTAGAAATTGTTGCGCTAGGACGTTACTTCATTATGTATACAGGCAATACAGCCTCAAAATGCAAATATGCCAGAAATAACTAGTTTCAATTAACGATTCAATTAATGATATTAAGTAAATATAAAACATGTTTGAAATACAAGGGGTCCCTGGATGAGCAAAAAGCCTCGTGCCTAGATGATTGACAAGATCTATTTTTAACTGCAGAAAAAAATAAAAAGTGCAAGAACAGAACACAAATAGATTGATCTGTATTTGCACTCGGGGTTTCATGCATGGGTTGTGCACTATTTTAAATGGCAGTTTTTAAGACAAAACCTGCAGAGGTCTTAGATATGGAAATAACAAGTTGCATACATGTATATACATGTAGGTACATGGCATCATGCAGCTAGATTTATCAGTTTAAAACCGGTTATATGAACGAGCTTACCATAGCGCGTAATAAATGAAGAGCATTCATGATTGTATTTATATATTTCAGGTTTTAGATGACCAACTAACTACGAGCAAAAAAAAGATAGAGAATTTTTATCTACAATGATAGAAATTTCTGTTTTGCAGATCACACTTCACGTAATTTCCGCGAGGGGGCGCCACATGTCCGCGATGTTTTCGACCTTTTAACGACCTTGGC
>JAQGAF010006363.1:0-10300 GCA_034687865.1 Kryphioiulus occultus | reverse complement strand
AATTCAATATGATACGTTCATGGTTCATACCAAAATTTGCAACTCAATTGCCCTGACTTTCCCTAACCAAATCTGATAAATTTCCCTGACTTATCAAAAAAATGGCTCATATAATTAAAATTAACTTTATGGACTACAATTAACTATATTTTTTGGATTTTTCTGTCCGGATGATTAGTAAAATCTTCAATTGAACCTTTCTGACATTTTCAGGTTTTCCAGACACTTTTTGGAAAATTTCCAGACAATTTCAAGAAACAATTTTTACATGTTTGATCCTAGCATCTTTTTGATGGAATCGAGGGAGGGTGGGGTCTGTAAATCACGATTTTGTGATGAATTACAGTGAGGGAAAAAAGTATTTCAACACCTTACGTTTTGGTAGTAACTTGGTAAATTTATAACTTTATGCAGGACAATTTACTAATCATAATTCAATATGATACGTTCATGGTTCATACCAAAATTTGCAACTCAATTGCCCTGACTTTCCCTAACCAAATCTGATTAATTTCCCTGACTTATCAAAAAAATGGCTCATATAATTAAAATTAACTTTATGTACTACAATTAACTATATTTTTTGGATTTTTCTGTCAGGATGATTAGTAAAATCTTCAATTGAATTTCCCTGACATTGCCAAGTTTTCCAGACATATTTTGGAAAATTTCCAGACAATTTCAAGAAACGATTTTTGATCCAAGCAAATATTCCAAATGGCGGAAATTTTAGAAATTATAGATCTGATCACGAAATGAAGAAATTAGCCCACAATAGGCGAAGTTTTTGAAAAATTACATGAAATATTGGATTTTTAGTGTATTAGTGTTAATAACGATGCGAACAATAGTGGTTGCAATCACTAGATCTCAAACACTGGATTTTTGAGGACTTTTTCTTTGAAATGTTAAAAAATTCTTCATAATAACGGAAACGCCGTAGGTGAAATTTTTCTTAAGGAACTTAATGCATTTTAGGTGAATTTTCAATCAGGAAAATTTATGATAATGCTAAAAAATGATAATGAAAACGCCATAGGCAAAATTTTCACAAAAAATAGAACTATCTGTTTCTGCGAAAAATGATTTCAATAAAGAATCTGCCACAATCTTATACAGATTGTGCAGTTGTTATTAAGCGAAAGGAGAGACAGTGTTTTAATCCCGATTGGATTGATGCCTACAGTAAGAAGAAGAAGGAGGAGGAAAAGATGGTGGAGGCCACCTTTGAAGGCTGTTCTTTTGAGTGGTGTTTTACATGAACAGTGGTATTGGCAATTGGTGTTTTCACAAAAAAGTGTCACAGAAACAACTTAAAAGTTAAACAAGCAAATATAGTGTAAACAAATGCATGTAAAGTAAGCATGACGGTTTCGGGCAGCAAAAAAGTGAAAAACTCTTTTTTAAAAAAAATATTGGCAATTTGAAAGTTTGGCATATACACTGTACATGTATCTTTGTATTTCATGTCACCAAGAGTATAAAAACAACGAATTTATCCATATACAGGTACATGAAGTTACAGTACATCTTTCAGCAATGACATGCAAATCAAACGAGCTGGCAATCGTTATCTCTTAGTAAATCGAGGGATAACTTACTGTACACTTGGCTAACAGTTAATGGATATGGATAAATTCATGTAGATGGATAAATTTGTTGATTTTATATTCTTGGTGACATGAAATACAAAGATACTGTATATGCCAAATTTTCAAATTGCAAATACTTTTTGACATAAGTTTTTCACCTTTTTGCTGCTTATTTTAAACCACGTCAATTTAAGATGAAGACGGATAGCCCGGGGCAGGGAAAAGTTAGATTCTCACAGCAAGAAATTTTCCTTTATACTATGTATGTTTTTTAAAACAAGCAAAAGAATGAAAAATTATCTTACCAGTTATACTTTAGTATCAGATTGATAAAAATATTGTCTATATTTGCAGATAAATTTTTTATTCGCGATTTACGTACTTCGTTCAGATTTCAATTACAATCTCCAGGAATCCAATAAATCGAATTCGATAGAACCAAAATCGAACGAGCCGTTGCCGTGGTTACGACGAGAAAAGAACGACACCTGGAAAGTGTAATTCAAATCGGAACGAAGTAAATCGTGAATAAAATAAATATAAGCATAAATTACTGATATTTCTGTCAATCATGCACTCCAGTAAGGTCTGCTGAATAACTGGCGATAACATGGCGATAACATGAGGAATTTAACTCCTTCCCCGGCTTAAACAAACGAAACTCTCATGATTACTTTATTTAGTTGCTGTCATTTAAATGATATTTCTTTGTTTGACTTTGTTTGACTAAGTTGTTTATGTGACACTTTTTGGGAAAAAACACCAATTGCCAATGGCCAATACTTGTTTTATCCACTATACATCTGTAGGTAAGAATGGTTGATATCTCGAATACTGTGAGATCTGAAATGAACTGAATGATTTTGGGATTGAAGAACGTTGCATTCGTTTCCTTTGCTTCACTTGGAAATCCATACATGTACAGTAGATCATTGCAATCATTTGGCATATTGCTATTTGGTGAGGCATGGGAGCCCGCAGGATTTTTGCCAGGGAGGGGCAAACCCATGTATACATGTATATACCTTTATGTATAAATAAGATACAAATCCAAATTTTTTCGCCCATACCTCCCATGTTGACTTGATTTCCATGGGGGGGGGTCAAACGCCCCTTTTGCACCCCACTGCGGTGAGGTCATGGGTCATCATATCTAACACCGAATCCACACACGATCGAGTGCCATCAGTATTCCCTACATTCCTGTGCTTTTTTTCTCGCTCGTTAAAGAAACGAGCTACATGTACATAAAAATATACAAGTGTAGCAGGTACTGTCTAAAATTCATCCTTTAAGATCTGATTTTTCATGTTGGATTTTTATTGATAACGTGACATTTTCTTGTCGTTCTGGACATCTTGCTCGATTTCCTTCCAAACCTGACAAACAAAATGTCACTTTTTATTTAATCACCTGGCAAACAAAATTCTTCTGCTTTACTGTTTTATGTTGGAATTACACAATTATGGATAAAAATACTGTACTTTTAAGTAGTGCGAGCAATATATTTTGAAGTTGTAAAATCATCGTTTTACAAATTCATTTACAAATTTTACAAAAATCATCATTTTACAAATTCAAGTGACCTTGATGTCAATTAGAAATCAAAGATTTTCGGTGCACTCTGTACAGCTTCCGTCAACAATTCTGCACTTAAAAATGGCGCCTTGCCAGTGTCAGCAGAAGGTCATTGCGAGCGTTTTCTTCGCTTTCCAATGTATTTCACTCGTGAAATGATTAGTCGCGCATTCGGGCCAAGGTTTTTGTCAAGCAGTTAGACATTTTTTTTCATTTCATTAGCATTTTGTGGCGGTGCTTACCTGTGCGTGCTTGACTGGACCATGTCTGCTATGGTAAATACGAGACTGGTGTCCAAATTCCTTCTTGAAATTCCTTCCAAAATTAGGATTTCCGGTAGTCAATGGAAAAGGCACGACCTTCATCCAGTCATTGGCCTTCAACCTTTCTCCTCAAGGTAAAACAAAGACAAAACTTATGGTAATAGAATAGGAAGCATTTAAATTACGTATATACGGTATATTTTTTCGTAATATACATCTATTTGAAATATTTTATGAGTGGTTTGAGAAACTGGTGCACTGAAATACACCCTGTTAATACCTATAATATTTAGATTCAGGGATTTAAAATGCGTGCACTTACTAGGAAGTGCTTGCTACGTTTTCTTGTACATGTACACATGTCTTAATTTGAAATTAAAAGACTGAAATGAGAGGTTATTTTCAAGCTAGCCGATTTTGTGCAAAAAACTGAACACCAAATGAGGCTCAAACGAGAAATGAAAGTCTTTACATGTACTCTATTTGTCAGCCTCTTTTTGAGAACTTGGAAAATAGGCTACTATAATTTGCAACCCATAAGGATTTTTTAAATTTCTCTAGTTCTGATAACTTTCTCTGAATTTTTGAACTTTGTAATTATTTAAAAAAAATTCCTGCATTTTTGGATCTGACTTGAACACTGCGTTTTATTTGTACAGATGGAAGAGAAGTTTTGGCATTGGCACAGTAGTCATCATTGTTAAAAATTGCCCACCTTGCACAATTAGCTTTCCTACAATAATAACGCAAGTGCATACTCGCACGCTGCTACAATGCGTTCACAAATACATGTAGGAATAAAAAAAATATATAACGTGGTAAAATTGCGTTTGCAACTAACATGCACACCGCGTACAATTGTTGATAAAAATACTTTTTAAAATTCCTAACGTTGTAGTTTTTTTTTTACCAATTCAGATTATCTTCAGTTTCTTCATTTATTCAGTGTCAACTGAAAAATGCTCCCAAAACTGAGCTATGAACAATTATTAAAATATGGACAAAATAGGGACACACCTAATACCTCCTGTTTCTCCTCCATAGTGCCACATCTAGTTACGACGTCGTCATAGTTGGCGGCGGCATCGTTGGCAGCGCTACAGCCAGGGAGCTCATCCTCCGTCATCCAAATTTAACGTATGGTTTGTTGGAAAAAGAAAGCGAACTAGGTACAGTTGATATCATCAGTTGTGCTGCACATTCAGTTAGTGCTGTTGCCCTCTTCCGCATTCCTCCTTGACCGATCCACATTTCTGCCACAGGCAAACACCAGAGCGGCCACAACAGCGGCGTGATCCACGCAGGCGTCTACTACACTCCAGGTTCGCTGAAAGCCAAGCTATGCGTGAAAGGGTCTAAGTTAATTTACGAGTATTGCGACAGCAACAAAATCCCCTATAAAAAGTGCGGGAAGGTTAGTGAAAGTCGCAAGAATCTTCGAAAGCTGATAATCAAGTCGTAGTGACTACATTTCGTTTTAGTTGATCGTAGCCGTGGAACCACCAGAGATTCCTCGCCTGGAGACCCTGTTTGAGAGGGCCTTGAAGAATGGTGTCCGAGACGTTCAAATGGTTGGCCCGGACAAAATTAGGGAAATTGAACCATACTGTCGGGTATGGCATCATATCCGCAAATTCTAGAAATTAACTAATCAAAATGCCAGGTGAGATCTGAAACTCATCACAAAAGCAAACCAGTTATATATTAGTGCTATCACTTATCTGTTAGGGTCTGAAGGCAGTGTGGTCACCTCACACAGGCATCATAGACTTCCGGCTCGTGAACGAGCATTATGCGACCGACTTTAAAAAGAACGGCGGTACGATTCACAGGGAATTCAAAGTGAGCGGGTTTGAATTAAGGAGTGATACTGATGGAAACCGCTACCCTGTTCTTGTCAAAGGAAACAATGGTGTAAGTATGTTTTAAGCCACACAAGACTTGATTTGGGAGAAGTTTGGTTAGATTAAAAACAAACATTTACCAATTTCAGAAAGTCGTTCGCTGCCGTTACGTTGTCACCTGTGGTGGTCTGTACTCGGACAAGCTGGCCGAAATGTCCAACTGCTCGTCCGACCCAAAAATCGTACCGTTCAGGGGGGAGTACCTGCTTCTCAAGCCAGACAAACGCCACCTAATCCGGGGAAATATATATCCGGTAAGTTTACGCAGTTTTCACTGCGTTCTAACAGGTATCACGAAGGCCTTTAACTCATCTGTTTTTCAGGTGCCCAATCCCAATTTTCCGTTTCTCGGTGTCCACTTCACACCCCGCATGGACGGCAGCGTGTGGCTTGGCCCGAATGCAGTTTTGGCGTTCAAAAGAGAAGGATACAAGTTCTCGGATTTCAGTTTGCGGGACATACTGGATGCAGTGAGATTTAAGTACGATGGCAGCATTTAGTACAAAAAGGGCCTGATTAGTACTTGTCACCGTGTTAAGGTGTTCCCTGACCCCCTGCCCCCTGCTCACCATGTTAAAACTTATTTTGGATCTTCATAATCCAACAACTTATTATAATCACTAATTTTCCTTGCCACCATGCAGAATGGGATGTAATCTAATTCAATCTTATTTATGTAACGTGAGTATTTACTCAGTTTTTTGAAAAAAATAATAAAACAACAATATGCCTATATAACAGACATAGGTGCAAAAGACAACTCTCGATTTAGCATTCCACCAGTACCTGTTATTCAGGGATATCGTTATTATATTAATATAAAGTGAATTAGATTACGACCCATTCTGCATGGTGACAAGAAAAATTAGTGATTTTCGTAAAGTTGTTAAATTAAGAAGATCCAAATAAGCTTTTTGCACACCTTTTACACCTGGTCACGCAGTTAAGGGAAACATCGCCTTACGTAAATACTTTCATTACAGAGGTTTTCAAAAAGTTGTCGGGAACTACCTCTCATTTGGGGCCACCGAAATGCTTCGCTCGCTAATCCTTCCTCTTCAGGTTAAAGAGCTGCGGAAGTTCATACCTGAGTTAACGGTTAACGATGTGACGAGGTAAGTGTGGACTGATCCACCGGAGCTAGATGTTTGAAGTTATGAGTTGATAAATTTGACATATTTGGTTTCTGAAATTAAGATTCTTAAGCTGCCTTGTTTTCTTTTGCTGGCAATTGTAGAGGTCCAGCTGGAGTGAGAGCACAAGCAATGAGTTTAGACGGGAAACTCGTCGATGATTTTATATTCGATGGCGGCGAAGGCGACCTAGGAAAACTGATGCTTCACGTGCGGAATGCCCCCTCACCTGGAGCGACATCATCACAAGCCATTGCAAAGATGGTGGCAGACAAGGCAACCGAAAAATTTCATCTATAGATATCTCAGGAGATATATCAGCCGCCTTCATTCCTCGTGGAACTGCTGTGGTTCCCGAAAATTCCAATGTGTTCCTTTGATAAGTTGTTACAGGTTCGTTTCGAACCATGAATTGTTGGACTGTCACGTAAAATGTCTAGACCAAAATACAGACTAAATTTGTTGTGTTATCAGAGTTTATTTATGAGTAAGATGTGGTAAACAAAAGGCAATGATGAACATAATGATAAAAAGTGAAACCTGGTTCATACGCTGTACCAACAGGCAGTTACAATTAGGCATTCGAATCGTCTTCCGATAACCTTCTACCAAAATAAACATTGCAGATAAGAACCTCTGTATGGTTGTAACCTGCTTTTGTGTTTCTAAATCAAGTCGGCCACTGAAAAGAAACAAATGGCAAGTTTTAGAACAGCCCATGACATAAGCAATCAAACAATTGATGAGTCGCGGGGGTTCCGAGTAAGAAACCTTACCGTTCATCGGCATTTCGTCAATCTGTGTGCTGTAGTACTGTTCAATATCTCTTAAAATTCGAATGTCATCATTTTTAACAAAGTTAATGGCCACACCCTTGCGTCCAAATCGCCCTGACCGACCAATTCTGCAATAACGAGAAAATTAAAGTGCTGTTAATAACACTCCTCGTTAGGTCAAGCTAAGATGTCGAGGAACCCAAAAGTTACAAAATACATTTAAACATGAAGCACTCTACCCACCATTCAAATCTAATTGAAACATTAAAATCACTTACCTGTGAATATACAATTCACGGTTGTTTGGCAGATCATAATTTATAACCAGGGATACTTGCTGGACATCGATTCCGCGTGCCCATACATCTGTCGTGATCAGTACTCGACTGAAATAAAAAGAACCGGAAATGTCTTCAGCAAAAAATTAACAAATAGACTTATAATATACATGTACATAACATGATTTTTTTAAAAGCAACACTTGCTACGCGTTTGCCCAATATTCAATGTTTAAAAAGGAAGCAACTACAGAATCAACTAACCTTGATCCAGATCGAAATTCCTTCATGATGGCATCCCTCTCTTTCTGTGGCATATCTCCATGCATTGAAGACACCGTGAAGTTTGCCTCTCGCATTTTTTCCGTAAGCCAATCGACCTTTTAAAAGTACACAAAAACAATCAAAACCCCGAGCCTATGAAAACGTCAAAAATGACGATGGTTGCAAACGAATTCTTACTTTGCGTTTAGTATTGCAAAAGATCACAGCCTGGGTGATGGTCAAGGTATCGTACAAGTCGCACAAGGTGTCAAATTTCCATTCCTCCCTTTCAACAGCCACGAAAAACTGTTTAATTCCTTCCAAAGTCAACTCATCACTAAAGTGGCAAACGTGAGTTAAATTAACATGTGCATTCCACAGGGTAGCAATTTAAATATGTTAAAGAACTCCATTTACCGTTTAACAAGTATACGGATGGGATCTGTCATGAATTTGCTGGTCATTTCCAAGATTTCGTGAGGAAGTGTAGCGGAGATCAAGATGACTTGTGTTGCTGGTGGTAGGTAACGATATACATCATAAATCTGCTCTTTAAAGCCCTTGTTCAACATTTCATCAGCTTCATCCAAAACGAGCATCTTTATGGCCCTTGTCCTTAGATTCCGTCGTCGGATCATATCTGTAAACAGTTGCAATTTTTCAATGAATGTGCATGCTAATTTTGATTTATGCAAAAGCATCAAGATGCACCAATTATAGCTAAACAACCAAGTGGTATTATATTCAGGGTTGCCACCATTTTCTCAAAACTGTCTTGCCTGACGTCAATCACAATAATTTGAAATTTCGCCTGACTTTGCCTGATGAAATCAACATCATTTACTGCCTTCACATTTTGCCTAATTTCATTCCAAAATGTCTGACTTTGCCCGACTTATTTTTGGTTGCCTGACATTTTCTGGCTTTGCAGGTCAGTGGCAACCCTGTATATTTACAGAAAGATTTTCTTTCAACGCTTACCAAAAACTCTGCCCGGGGTTCCAGAAACTACATGCTGCCCATAATCCAGCTTCCTAATGTCTTCTCCCAAATTTGTTCCACCGATGCATGGGTGGCATTGTACATTCATGTAATCACCAAGAGCAAGAATAACCTAAAATGTATCGAAAATCAACATAACTAAAAATGAAACGTGGTCGTTTTTGTGATAACTGCATCATGTGGCCAGTTGGTGTATAATTTTTCAATTTTTTCAGCACGCAAGTACCAGATTTTTCACATGCAAATAATATTAGATTTTTCCACATTGTTCATCGAATAATGAATTAATCAAGTTTTAGTACGCATTTAATTAAATTAAGAACGATAGGGTATTCTAGGTTCATGGTAAGGTGTTTGGTCTCAAGAAATGGAGGAAATTCCTCAGTTTTAAGCTGATTTCTTGTAAAATTCATTTCCAATGAACTTATCTTATAAGTTATTTTTTTCCAATTCTTCGCATTTTTCATACTGGCCACATTCCTTTAGTTGTGGTTTCTATCAATGCAGTTACCTTTTGGATTTGAACGGCAAGCTCTCGTGTTGGTGACAAGATTAAACATTGAGTTTCCCGCATCTGAGTGTCCAATGATTGTAAAATAGAAATAGAATACGTGGCCGTTTTTCCCGTTCCAGATTGCGCCCTGAAATTATTTCAAACGGTGTCATAAAACCCAATTGAACAAAACCATTCTTTACGTTTGAATGACGAAAAACCCTTACTGTGCGATGACATCTCGGCCCTTGACTATGGGCTTGATGGAACGTTGCTGAATTGCCGATGGCCTCTCAAAGCCTACAAACAAAATTACAGTACTCGTTAATCATGTGAAATCAACACGCCTCACATTACGTAAACAGTCACTTTAACGAAACATCCAAAGACAAATCACTTTTCGTGGAATTCGAAAAACACGGACAATGGCAACAATCGAATTCATGTCAAGGAGAGTTAGGCCTAACATCTAACCCTAAGGAAAGTACTTACCGTACGCATAAATTCCACGCAGCAAATCCTCACGAAGGCCCATGGAATCGAAAGTTGGAATTACTTCTACATCTTCGCTGGTTTCAAATTCTACATTTGACAAATCTTCGGTAACCACACGACGCGCCACACCACCAGGAGTTCGAGCGGACGCCATCTTTACAAAAATGCAACTTGTGCAATCACGGATGGTCGTCCCGGAAGTTATAACTGCCATCTAGTGGTGTTGATATTACGGTTTTGGCGGGAAACTTAAATTGCTACCTCCTGTACTTCGACATGTTAATACATGCACAGTATATCTAGGAGGCTATGGACCGAGTCTCTCCCTTCTACAGTACTATTTCATAAATATTGCCGGTCATACATTGTAGTACATAAGCAGTTTTAATAGCAAAAAACTACACTTACGAGCAAAAAATTCGGGCCATCTGCATGTATTGACCAAATTCCTCCTTGAAATTTGCCTAGTGTGACCAAGATCCCTACTGAATTGTTCTGATGAAAAGCCTCCAAAGGCCAGTG
>JAQGAF010006362.1:0-10305 GCA_034687865.1 Kryphioiulus occultus | reverse complement strand
AGAGAATTCCAACGTCGAATGGCATGCAGAAAGTAAGACCAATAGTAAGAATCCGTATGGGCATGCAATTCCATAAGTGAATTGGCATGACAAGTTCTACCACCTCGGTGGTTTCGTTTAAAAATTCTCTCCACCAAATTAGCATTTTGGGGTAATAGTTTTAAAATGTCAAGATTATTTTAAAAAGATTCAATAAGATTTAAAAAGTTACTTTTATTTTAAAGGAAGTCAATGAAATTTTAAAATTTCACGATTATTTTAAAGAAAATCAAAGGAATTTTAAAGCCACGAATAATTTAATAAAATTAATTGTATTTACAAATACCACGGATATTTTAAAGAAATTATCGTTGAGAGGAATTTAAGTAGTTGGAAGGAATTTAAAATGTCATGGTAATTTTGAAAAATCAAAGAAATTGAAAAAGCCACCACTATTTTAAAGAAAATGAAAGAAATGTAAATATGTCTCATTTATCTTAAAGATAATAATAGAACCTTTATTTTAAAGAAAATCAATGGAATAAAAAAATGTCACGATTGTATTACAGAAAATCAACGTACAGTAATTTAAATAGATCAAGCTCATTTTAAAAATAACAATAGAAATTTATAATATAACGATTATTTTAAAGAATAGCAATGGAATTTGTAAATGTCACTATTGTTCAAAAAAAATTAATGCAATTTAAAAATTCACAATATAAGGAATCTTTCCAAATATTTTAACTCTGCTCAATTCATATCAAACTTTCTTCATACTAGCTGATTGCAAAGAAGTGCCATTTGGTAGTGAAGTGACATCCATTCTAGAATCCATGGTATGTTTGGCATCATTTTCAACAAAGCTACTTTGGTTATCGTGTTTATTTCATTTTATTTTTTACTTGTTCAAATTTGCAATTCTCATTTTTGCTGACTGTTTCGCCATAAATCTTCCTGTCGAAAAACAAGAACTTCCCTGACGTTGCAAAAACACATCCTGCAAACTTCCGTTTAGGGCGTCCCACTGCCCTAAATATTAATAACTTATCACCCCCACTGTCTACATGTAGTTTCACTGGAATTTTAAACTGGCGCATCTTGGTCGATAAGTCAATCAACAGGATATTTGCTTTTGTCCTTTGGGAAGGATGGAAAGTCCTATAGTTAACGGGCTTTATGTGGCGCAATTGGAACTTTTATCACGCAGTAACACTTAACGGAAATCAATTTTAGCTGCCTTTTTGACGATGAACAACACCGTTCCAATTGCAGTTCGTGCCAGGATTCCCTCCTTCATTACCGGCCTACTGCGGTCACGTGTTTGTATTTATTCAACGAACGTTTAGAACAGGAAATTAAATATTGTGATGCGTGGCCTGTTTATTCGATCGAATTAAAGTCCTGGTATTCAGGTATGCATCAATTGTTGGTAGGTTTGTTGATTAACCGACCTAGTGAGCTTTTGACCATCTTGACGACCCAGTCTCCCAGCATGCATTATGCTAAATTAACTTGAGATTTTGTGGAACAGCAGCTATGCGCCTGAAAGATTTTTTGGCTTTGAAATCAATTTCATTAATTATTAAATTGATACAATTCATAAAAATTGGGTCTTATTTCATCATGTTAATGATTTTAAGGGCTGATTTTTTGGAAAACTGAGCACATGATGAATCGATTTTAGTGCATTCTATTTGCTTTTCATAGAAATACTGATAATGATTTACTCATAATGATACTAATTTCGGTATAGTCCTTGCGTTTGCATAGACATTGTGAGAAATTGGGCTTCTCCTTTGGGGTAGCTGAACCAAAAATTTCGTTGTTACTGTATGTAAGGTTAAAAACAAACTTGAGATTTTTGGAAAAGCAACTGTGAGGCTGGGATTTTTTCTGCTGATGAATAAATTTTATAAATTTCTAAAATACCTAAAATTGGGTCTTAGTCTCTTCATGTTAATAATTTCAGGAAATGATTTTTTGAAAAATGAGAACACAAATAATGGATTTCCTGGCGATTAGGGTTAGCTGAATCAGACATTATATTGTTAGGTTAGATTGATCACAAAAACTCGAAAAGGAGAAAATCCGATGGGTTACGGATTTGTGCGAATTTTCACAAAATTGTTTGTGAAATTCAAACAACAAACCAGCTACACTATTTTACACATGCAAGCTGACAGTTTTGGTTTAAAAAATTATGCTAAATTTTGTGAAGACATCCTGAACAAAAAAAATATAAAAATATACGTGTGACTTACCTGTTTTTATACGGTAATTTTTAACATAGTTTTATAAGGGTTTAATTTCACATTCATTCTTCGATTTCTATTACACTATCCAGAATAGAAAAATGTTTCGGTTACACTTTTTTAAAAAGAAAAATAACTAAAACTCGTTTAAAAAATTAGCGACAAATGGTAACACAATTTCGTGTTAAGCATGTCTGAATTATTGACAAATTGTACTACTCAGAAACTAATTCGTAAAATTTAACATTGAATATATACATGTCGATGAATTGAATCGATACAACTCAACATCCTGACTCAGTCAGTATATTGGTGTTGTCCATCAAGTGCCACAAATTCTAATGTAACAACCCTTACAAAAAAATTGAAAGATATTTTAAAGTTGCTAGTAGAAAGATTTCCACTTTTTGTATATTTTTGGTATCAGAAACGTGTTTCAACAAGTGTCTGATCGGGTGCAGAAACTACCTACCATTAGTTTCAGACTGATACCTTACAGTGTACAGTATTTTGGAAACCTATTGGAAACCTATAATACACCATACAATTACCTTGATACCTGCTGGATACTAGAAATTAACTAAAATTATACTTAAACTATGTGTAAGGTAATAACCATTCGTGATGCCGCTGTGGACCCTTTCAATCCCTGATTCCAAATGCGACAAACATCTATTTAGCACCCCCTCAAGGCCTTGTCAATGCCTTTTCTCAGAAACCATCCACTTTCGGTGCTTTATGGCAGGCCCCTATTGATTCAACAGCAGATGGAGAAAGCAACACAGTAATGCATGCATGTCTGTTAGCCAGTCTTTTGAGCATGTAATATTCAGAGTTCTCTGCAATAGCCAGCTCGAATAGCCTGAGCCACACCCATGTTAAACTAATAGCCCATTAAGTTGTTTGCGTTGTTTAAATATTTATCGTCCAACGATGAGCTTTGCTTCGAGGAACGTGCACGATTTAATGGGCGGAAATAAACGTTCTCTCTTGGATGGCTGGTTGGCAGTCATGGCAGTTTGGTCAAACATAACGTTTATTCCACCCCAGGTCCCATTGGAATTGAAATCCGAAGTGAATCCTAGGGCAGAAAGGCAATCTATCAACGAGCAAATCCCTTAGAACGTTCCAAATGTTTTACAATTCACGGAACCGGAAATTTGCGAGATATTGTTACCTGCACCTTAGCGTGATGCCTACGGTGCTGCCACCTACACCAATGTATTCGAGCGCCTTGGACAATTTCCGTGTGTTTTTAGCTCTGCAAACCAAATTATCGTAATCGCTGGTTAACGAATGATTTTGTTTTAGAGGAAAATTCCGTTAAAGTTATCAGTTTGGCGTTTTTTAAAAGAAGAGTTTTTTCAAATGACCGAATTTCATCCGTAGTGCGGCAAACCTTGCATGCAGCCGAGTACGCATGGTTTGCCAACATTAAGGGCAGCAGCAGTTTTTGCTTATCCAAAAATTTTTCATCAAAATCTGTTAATAAATGTTCTCAAAAATCGTTAATCCGATTTGTTTTTCGCCATTATTATATTTGCTTTTTTGCGAGCGAATTAAACATTTAAGTAAGTTTTAAATTTTAAATTTTCAAAAATAGTAAATTTATAATTTTCAAAAATAGTAAATTTATAATTTTCAAAATTAAAGTATATTTATGGTTTGTGAAATTGAAGAAAATTTATGATTTTTAAAATTGAAGTAAATTGATAATTTTTAAAATTGGAGTAAATTGATAATTTTTAAAACAGAAGTAAATTTATAATTTCTAAATTTGAAATAACTATAATTTCCACACCATTAAACAAACTTGAAAATGGCGAAAAGAAATCCAAATGACAATTTTTGATTTTCGAATTTTTTCATGAGTTGTGTTGGTGTCATAAAATTTCAGTTGATCTTTTATAGAAAAGTAAACGTTGTTTTCTCATCTGATTTCAAGAGCGTCATCCGCGCAAAGATTCCTACAACAAAATGGTGACAAAATTTGATTTCGAATGGTTTTGTAACGATATAGTCTACCTTCACAATGCCTTTTCAATTCAGTAGCAGTATAGTACATGTACTTCAATCAAATGTCAATATACTACTTTCTTTTTGCAATTTTTTCCAATTTTTTCTGGCTATGGCCATACCTTTGGGAACATAAACAATCCATCAACTTACGAGACAGAAAAGCTCTACATTTCACTAAGTTATATTTCGATTTGGGTATCCCTTGTCATTTTTAATTTTATCTTATTTGTCAGTTTCCTGAAGTTTCATTTTTTCTCTATTTTGATCGACATGCCAAACCATTGTTATTTTGTACAAATTGACACGCATTCTTATTCATGTATTCTAGCTTAGACATGTTAAAACATTCTAATTGTAAAAATGTACTGCATGAGTACAGATCTTCACATACGCATTTCAACATACTAAGTTACTATTGTTTCATTGGATTTTTTTATGAGTCGTGAACCATATTTGCAAAAGCCCATGATCATATGCAATGCTATTTCACTGGATTTGTAGCGTGTTTGGAAGCTTAATCCTAAGCTCACTAAAGCTCACTTACCACAAATGGAATGAACCGATAATCTGATTGATGGTGGTAAACGACTTAGAAAGTCTTATTTTGGGTAATAGTGGTCGCTAATGGCCTAAAACAACTGATATCAGCTTGGCAGATGCTTGATGGAGCTAAGCTTTTTTTGTGAAAGATAGTAGGTTGCGAACAGTTTAATGATATAATCCTCTTGGCCTTGGGCTAAGCTGGTTTGGAGCTCTTAGTCTCTTCAGAAGCCATTACTGAGGTTCTGAAGAACCTATTTTTGTCTTCACAAGTGTTGCATAACAGTTGTCAGTTGCTAATACCAACAGTCATGGTTGCTGCCTTGTCAGTTTGAATTTGGTCATAAAGTGATGCAAAAAAAGATCCAAAATAAAAAATATTTTCAAAAGCATTAGTTTTCGTACCCTTATAAAGCACTTTCATTTACCAGGGTCCTCCAGACCTGGAAAACCTGGAAATGTCCGGGAAAGTCATGGAAATTGCTTTACTTTGAAATAGTCAGGGAAAATGGATTTACCTTGAAATAGTCAGGGAAATGGATTTACCTTGAAATAGTCAGGGAAAATGGGTTTACCTTGAAATAGTCAGGGAAATTCTACATAAGTCATACATTTTATAGAGCTTATTTGCTAACACCAACATCAAGAGATAACAAGCAATTCTGTGGAAGAAATTAATAACTAAATTGTCGGTTTAAAAGGCTATTCTTAATTTGCTGTCCCCTAATTAGAATTTGTGTTCTATCTCTGTTTATGTACATGTCTAATAAACAGTAAATATAGCATTCATTACGTTGGCATATGCCATATTTTTGCATTTTCAGTGGTCAGGGAAGTCAATGAAATGTGTTTTAATATCTGGACAGTCAGAGAAAAGTCAGGGAAGTTGAAAACTTCATTTTGGAATCTTGTTTTACATTTTCTATTTTATTCACTTCAGAACCTTGACTTTGACTTGAACATTACTTTGCAGATTAAGTTATTGTGGTAATAGAAATTGGAGATTAGAAATTGAAGCAGGGAATAATCTATAGTATGGCTAAAAATCCTTAAATAAGTTTAAAAAATTCTCTTTCACGTGCTATTTATGCATACTTTTATGGTATCTTGTCCGTTCAGGTGCCGGATAGATTTGAAAGAATTACAGCATGAGGTCACCCATCGCATGTGGAAGGATTTGGAAGAAAAGAATGGTTCTGTCTATTTGTTGCTGACTATCAGTGGTACAACCAATACAGAAACAATTACAGATCTAGGCAAATACGAGTTTGCACCCCAGGAAAAAGAGGCCATCTTGAAACGCTATGTGGGTTTGAATTTTTACTCTGGTCAGCATATTTGATTTCGTTTCACAAGCTGTTACTGAAATTATGATATTTTTCTCAGGACCTGCACAGGAGCCTCAACAATCTGAAGGACATTGGGCATCTCACTGTCAAAGGTAGGAATGTCTGTCAAGTCAAGTCTGAGCACGACCTCATCTTATTTATGGCTTGTGAAACTGGCATCGTCTTCTGGCTACGCAAAAACAATTGCATAAAATGTTCTGGAAAACCTAAAAAAGAGAGTGAAATTGAAATGGTTTGGAAAAGTCAGGGAAACTCATATAATGTCTGGAAATTTGTTTGGGTACAACAATTTTGATTATAAAGAAGGCTCAAAAAAATCAACAGAAAAAATTGCATTTGTTCAACATTTTTCTAAAAATGTCGCCTATGGCGTTTTCATCATCAGTAATAGTTCCTAATATTTTATATGAAACATCCACCAACGTGTATAATCTGGTTTTAAAAAACATCCATCAAAACGCACCTACAACCATTTTTCTGGTAATTTTATTTTAATAAATTTTGCCTGTACGCTAATCCTAAAGCTAAATAGGATGCTATAACTTACCAATGTATACTTTCCGTCAGCAAATTTTT
Organism: Kryphioiulus occultus; assembly: GCA_034687865.1. Lineage (NCBI taxonomy): Eukaryota > Metazoa > Arthropoda > Diplopoda > Julida > Julidae > Kryphioiulus > Kryphioiulus occultus. The sequence goes on along the minus strand of JAQGAF010006362.1, from coordinate 3,587 downwards.
GCACGAATTTTATTTTTCAAAACAATTGTCTACAGCATTGTCTAAATGCATTAGTAGGGATTTAGTGGTTTCAACAAAAAAAAAACCTCTGTGTTTCAAATTCGAAAAAATTGTTTTAACTTGTTTGAAAATTTTGCAAAAAGTGTCCTGAAAACCTGGAAAAGTAAGGGAAATTTGGTTGAAGATTTCGGCCAGTCACCCTAATAAATGCCAAGGTGACAGCCAAGCCATTTGCCGAAAAGCAAATACCTTGAACAACTGCAGGCTACCAGCGCCATTAACACGTAAATTCGAAAAGTTGAATAAGATTTTATTTTTTTTTCCAGTTTTTAGGGCTCATGGACTTGCATCAGCAGATCTCGGCGGTGAGCAACTGTCTGCATGCGGATTTTTTCATGAATACAAATGGCGGAATTTGAATTTGAAATTTGTTTACAGGAAAGAGTGACCCATTTTGCGTCCTGGAGCTGGTTAATGCAAGATTGCAAACCCAGACAGAGTACAAAACACTAAGCCCTTCTTGGAATAAGATCTTTACGTTGTAAGTACATAAAAAGTTATTTGTCTGAGTTTTCTGAAGCAATATGGTGCGTAATTCGCAGTTGGGTCACCGACGGCAACGCCATCTATAGTAGCATTGTGAAAATCAACCTTGAAAACTCAGGAAAGTCTTCAATGAAACCTGGAGTTTTTCAGTATTAAAAATGTATTTTGTGTTCGTTTGCTACGATTCTGAGAAATCAGCAAAAAAATGATTGGCCTGATTATCAATTCTACGATTCACCTAAAACTCAGCTTTTATTAAGTTTTTCTCAAGATGTTGCCCGTGACGCAGATAAATTAATTTTAATTTATACATGTACATTATCGGTGATTCGTAAATGCATTTAAAAAAATTATTTGTCGTCAGTGTTGCCTTTGTTATTAATATTACCGGACAACGCTTTCGAGAGATTACACCTATAATTCGTAATTTCTGGTAATTTTGATTAAATTTTAGTCTTTGGAGTTAATTTCTGCAATTTTAAAATAGCCTAGAACTGCATTTTTGGTGATCTACTTTTTATAAAAAATCACAAAAACAATATCTTATTATTATTATTAAAAAAAAAACATTTTAAGAAAAGCATACCTACAATCCATTATTCATGGTAGTTTTTCAAAGAAACGTTCGGATTTAAATGGGTCAGTGTTGCCTTTGTTATTAGTATTTATAGAAAACGTTTTCAAGATATTACAAATTTTGATGAAGGGAAATCCGTTATTATTGATGATCAACTTTTTATAAAAAATCCCTACAAAATTCTCTTACTATTATTATTTTAAAAAAAAGTTCAAGGAAAATATACCTGAAATCCAACATTTCTGGTATTTTTTCAAAGAAATGTTCGTAAAATCCGTCATCGGGATAAGTGTGTTGATAAAGTTGCTTCAAAATCTGCCATTTGGGATCTAGTTTCTCAAACAAAAATCGCCTACAGCGTTTCCTTATTATCGTCACTATTAATTGTGTGTTTAGTAGAATTTTGACACTAATTAACTCGTTAAAATATTTTATAACCTGAAAAAATTAGCATATGACCCATTAAAACCATTACCTGAAAAACCCAAGAAATTCAGTTTTCCGAAATCAATAGTCACCATGAGTAGGCAAGTGGGATTTCCAACAAACATTTTCTGAAACAATGCTGATTTTCTTTATCCGTTAATAGCAATGTAAAAGATATCCACTCTGTACTGGAAATAACAATATTCGATGAGGACCGAGACCGCAAAGTGGAGTTTTTGGGGAAAGTTGCTGTACCATTACTCAGGGTAAGCATATAGCACCCTAAGGTGTGATTTTTGTCTTTTTAGGAAAAAAAATTGAATGTACTTCGGTATAGTCCCTGCTCCAAATGTGCGCATAGTTGTGTTTTACATAAGAATAACCCCTGTCCTTGCTGTTAGAATTTATTCTAGCCTAACAATGTAATTTCTGGTTTACCTGCCCCTAACCACCAGACAATCACTGCCAGTCTACGAGCTGATAGGAGAAGCCCATTTTCCCATGGCCTATGCCAGGGCAGGGACTATACCGAAAGTACGCCCGAAAATTACCAATTAATAAACTGCATTTAATCAAAATTTTGCTAGATACAAAATGGGGAACGAAAATGGTACCAGTTGAAGGACAAGAAATTACACGGCAGGGCCAAGGGGCAGATATTGCTAGAAATGGAAGTTATTTATAATCCAGTAAGGGCCTGCGTGAGGACGTTTAATCCAAGGGAAGAGAAATTCATGGAGCAAGAAGAGAAGTTCAAAAGACAGGTAAAGAAGTCGGTCCCTATTTTTACTGCAAATGTTCCTAAAAACTTGGGAATTCTTTAAGTACTGGTACTGTTTTCCATGGTTATAAATTTCGCTATGTTCACTTAGCATATAGAATTTCAGATAAATGTAAACTTGGAATTTTGTAACGTGTCTCAGACAGGAGTTTAAGCAAAGTTTAGGAAACATGATTAGAAAAATTTCAAAAGAAAGTGCACAATACTCATTACATACACTTTTGACAAGTGCTCCGTAAAACTTCAGTGTTTTCGGCACTGTACAACTCATACTTGTATGCTTTGGAAATTTTAACTGAAGGATTGCATGCCTTGCCAAATAATAAAACTTTAGTCTTTCGAAATCTGCCATCAGCAAAAAAACCAACGTTATTGTTTCTGGCACTTCACCAAATGACTACTAGCTCGCAACGTTATCAATTATTTCGTAATCTTCGTCAAAACTTCTGTCAAGGGTATTTCTATTTTGGATCTTTCTTTCCAAATGTCAAATCACGCTTGGGGTCATGCCTTGTTTTTAAATGTCTTAGTTCCAGCCTGAATTGCGAGATTAATTATTAAAAATTTAATCATAACACGGATTTGAGGAGCTTTCAAAAAATCTGGATTAGGGTATCACAACTGAGCTGCAGTTCTGTTTGGAATTTACAACTGTAGTTGTTTACTTTACCATCAACCTAGCTTCACATGTATTTTAGGAACAACTATATATTGCCCATGGGATATTAGTCCAAATTTACATTCGTTAATGTTTATGCTCACCCTTTGTTTATAGTGGACTCATTCCAAAATAAACAATGCATTTATTACAATCACCTTTTTATCCCAGGTATTTGTAAACAACGTCCTCCGGGTCAAAGAACTGGTCATGTTCTTCATCGACATGGCCAACTATGTACAGAGTTGCTGGGAATGGGAATCTCCTGTCAGAAGTAGTATATCTTTTGGCGTAAGAATAGCCTATTGTGGTAATTGCCTTTCAATTTGCATTAGTTGGGCCATAAAAAAGTAACTGTATCGTCTTTGTTATTTCAGGTTTTCCTAATCGTTACTTATCACTTTGAATTATACATGTTTCCAATTGCCTTCCTGCTGATCTTCCTGCGTGTTGCAATCTTGAAATCTGCCATGTTGAAGAGCCATCCTGATGAAGAAGAGGTAAGTTGAGGACCGTGATCATGGCCCCAAAGATTTTCCTTCTTCAGGGCCCCAAAGATTTTCCTTCTTCAGGGCCCCAAAGATTTTCCTTCTTCAGGG
>JAQGAF010006361.1:0-10306 GCA_034687865.1 Kryphioiulus occultus | reverse complement strand
TATTCGCAGAGATTTTATGTATACAATTTTTTCAATTTTTTAACATGGCAGGGGTGGGAGGGGAACTTCCCGTTAAATTGTTATTTTTACAAGTTTTGAGAATGCATTCGAATCATCGGCTACATTGCAGTGCATGGCGTTTATCCTCTGCAGTGTAATTAGCATTGATCGACCTCAACAAATTGTGAACTGTGTAAATTTAAGAAGCAGCAGTTATCAGGGTGACTATCCGTCTGGAAAACCCTGAAAACCTGGAAATGTCAGGGAAATTAATTTGGTCTGGAAATGTCAGGGAAATTTGCCTCTGTCTGGACATTTTATGGCACAATTTATTCTGGATTTTGAATTACTCATTTGTTCATGTTTGTATCACGAGTTTATATTTGCTTTGGATACATTAAAATTTTGAAGGGAACGTAAATACTGTATGCAAATAGATTAATGACTCCATGGATTTTAAAAGAGGTAGGCAAAACACACGACTTTACCCTTTTAGATTTGAAATTTGTATTAGGTCCATAAAAAAAACCTTGATTAAAAATAAAATTGTTTGGAAATTTTGCAAAAAGTGCCTGGAAAACCTGGAAATGTCAGAGAAATTGGATTCAAGCTTTGGCTTGCCACCCTGAGTTAAGGTTTCAGAGACAATGCAAGCAGATATCTAGGGAACAGCACAGGTATTTTGAAAATCGAACTTGGAACACAGGTAGACAAAATTGTCGGAATCTGCTTACTATACATTGATTTTCTCAGCGACTGAAATACAATTTACATGTATACGGCCATGTATGGTATTGTTGAAAGTCAGCAATATCGTACTATTCTGGAATTATTTTAACTAACAGAATGCTATGTTATTGCTGAATTACAAAAGAAAATTCTTAAAATATTCATTGTATAATTAGCATTAAAAGACCTCAACAAGTTATAACTATGTAAATTTAAGAAGATGCAGTTAGGGTAAACCATATGAAAGCCTATGTTTTATTTTTTCAGCGACTGAAATATGTTCATGTACTCGTATGGTAACCACTCTATATTTTTTTAAATTACAGAATGTGTTAAAATATATGTTAAAATACATCAAAAAAAATTATTTTGTACACCTGTAATGCACAATATAATGCACATTACATTCTTTTTTAGTGAAAATCTTCGCGGTATTTTTATTGTTAAGCTCTTGCACTCAGTTCAGTCTGTAAATAGCAATTTGAAAGCTCATATTGAAGTACTGGTACATGAGCCTATCTGGCAAACGAAGAAGTTATAATGCCTACTATGCAGTTTTTTCGAATATAATAGCAGTTATACTACAAATGGAATCATTGTAACCCCTAATGGTGTTCACGGCGCACGATTTGGACAGTTTGAAATTGTTGCATGGCAACCAAGATGCAATAAACCGTATTGACCGGCAGAAAATTGGTGAAATGGACACTTTTCTACTAAATTGGTAAAGTCCACCAGCAAGAGCTATTTTGAAATGCGATTATGTTTCCTGCAATAATATTGAATCTGATATGCCAGGCACGAGCGAAAGCTTGAAATTACAATGTAAAGCCGAAAATATCTTCAGAGGCAATAAAAGGCAGAACACTCGGGAGTTTAGTAATTTCCAGGAAATAAATTCCCCTTCAATGCGTTTATTTTGAATCAAGACATTCATACTTGCCTGGTTTTGTAATGTTCAGTGTGTATTATTTTGGCATGAATAATGCATGAAAGCTATCGCAGTGTTTATGATATCTTGACCTGTCAGAATGGCAATGAAGATGGAAGAAACTTGTTCTGATTTGACAAATTGATGGGAAAATGAATGTTTTGAACTGTTTCAGGCGAGTGCACATCACACATGAAACTTTGGATTGCCTGCATGCTGAATATGAATTGGAACCAGGGTTTGGGGGAGAGAGGAATGCTTATCTACGAGAGCATAACATAAGAACGTACTTTATTGTCCCTCCAACGAGGAGACGAAAGGTATGTATGGAAAAAAATCACATTTTGAGCTAATAAATTGTCTGTGCCCTTTTTTTAAATAATGCTTGCTTGTTTTTTTCAGCCATTACTTTTCAATACTCTACAAGTCCGAAATGCCTTAGGCAACAGCACTAGACGAAAGCTGTCTTTCAAAAATGTTTCTAATGTTGTGGTGCAGTTGCTACACTCAATAAAATACAGCATGGAAGTGCCATTTTCCAACATGGCCATGCAACCGGCCGTCTTGTTGGACAAGGGAAATGCAACTAAAAAGGTCAGTTGTGAGTTTGGTTTGCATTACCGGTGGAGCGAGACAAACGGTAACGTAAACCACCGAGGTCTGACATTGGTCATTTGTATGTGGCCAAGTGGCTTAATCCAATAAAGACCTGCAAATTCAATCCTTTCACTAGAGTGATAGATGTTTGGTGGTCTCGAAAGTCTTGTAATCAATAATTTCAAGGGGAGGATTCAAATCCTTTCGGATTGTTTTGAAACGGCTTAAACCCTTTTGCCCTGTGAGAATCCTTTAAAAATTGATTTTCCGGCTTGCAGTTTTTTATGTTGGGTCATTTGCCAACTTTGACTTTTAATTGATTTTACGTGTACCAGCACGATCTTAATGATTTGCAGCCTACATGTATACGTTCTATCTCTATTAGAAAATTATAACTTCCGTCATGATTACTTTATTTATAAAAAATATTGCAAAGTCAACGTTTAGCCTGTTAATGGTTTCTCGAATCATCATACTTTTCCCCTTTCTCCTAATCACACCTTTCTGCTTTCTCTTTACCATCGTAATTTTCTGCTTTCTGCTTTACAATGAACTTGATTTCCTTGTCTCTTTCCTAAAAGTCGTGTAAATATGACCATCATTACTGGCCTCCTGTTTGCAAGCCCTACACGTCTCTCAAAAAAATTAATTTTGAGTCTAAAATGACATTAATTTTTTAGTTCTTTAAAATATGTGGCGAATCTAGTTTTTTATTTATTCTCAATTTCCTCTTTCTATGAAATTTGCAAGCAGGATCCCATTGCATTAGCTCGAGAGGTAGGTGGGCGAAGACTTGCCATTTCTATTACTTCAGCACTGACATTTAGAACACTTTCAATCCCCTTCTGTATTGCTATTTCTTCCATTAGATTGAATGCTTGCTACATGTACGTAGTGATTAGATGCAATGCCGTAATCTCTACTTTTAACTCTTATTTAGATAAATATAGAAATGGCATGTCATTGCGTTATTTGAGGTTTTCTTTTCGTATTTCAGAATAAAGTAACAGAGAAGTTCAAAAGGCCTTTCAAAAAGAGGTGAGCTCATGATGTAGCAGCTACTGTAAAGAATTTTAAGCCATTAAGTTTTTGGAATGATATATGATAAATTTTTATATTTAAAATAATGCAGATTATCTAGTGTTTATCACCAGCCTACAAATAGAGTGAATAAATACTTGGCCCAGGCAATAGAGGCTAGAAGCGTGGACTATGAAAAGTCAAACCATGTTAATATTATCACCCTTTGTTTTAAAGAGAGTGGGAAAGAGCGACAGGTGAGATTGTTATTGTTACCATTTCTTTTATATTGGACTTAATTGCAGATTTTTGACTTTACTGTTGTTTTCTCATTTCACTTTGAAAAATAGTATCATAATGAAATGGATCATGGATTTGGAAATAGCGTCGCATGTGCCCTAGCGTTATTGTTGTTTTTGGGAGCCGTGCAGGTTACTGTTTTACCAAGGTTAGTAAATTTTAATTTCCTGAAACTGGTAGTATCGAGAAGTTTTGAATAAGAATGTGATTTTTTAATATTTGCAGAACCTTAATACTTATCGTTTTATTTGTGACGGCGTTTGTATGGATATCAGTTTTACTTATAATGGTTTTAGCTGTCAGATTAAAGGTGCTTTTAACTACCATCATTCTGGATCGTTATAACTTTCAACATTTCGGTGTTGGCAAATGATATCTTTGTTTCAATTTAGGTCATTGGTTGGGATGTTAGTAATTCATTTGTTTTGCGTCTGTCAATCACCATCTTTTCTATCATCCTCATCTATACCATTGCTCAGGTCAATGTGGTGAGTACGACGAATTCAGTTTAGAAATTAGAGAAAAATATTATACAATGACGGTAAAAATTGCACAAAAAATCATCACGATAATTTTTAGTAACTGTAGAAATATTATAAAAGTTTTTAATTTTGCAAAAGATTTGCAAAATGGTCACATATAAAATCACGCACATGTACGTTTTGTTTTGGAAAAAAATTAATTGTTGGGTATTTTTCAAACAGTAACCGAAAACTATACGGGTTTGATTTAATTTTTGTTATTGCATTTCCAGTTTTCGTGTCGCACCGACTTCCCATACGGTACACCTTCCAATATGACAGTGCCGGATACTGATCCACTCAACCACCGCTCCTGTCCCTTACCTCATTATATTTTCCTAAGTTGTATTTTGGGCTTTTTGGTGGTTGCCGTCTTTCTTCGTCTCCCAATCATCATGAAAGCTATTCTGTTAGTGGCAATGGCAACTGTGTACAGCCTAGTCATTCAGTTGTCCCACTTTGAACTTTTTGATTGTTATGATAAATATGTCAGGTAAGGCCTTTTTATTTTTTAATGCACACGTTTCTCTTGTGATACATTTCGATTGATTTTTCTTAATTATTGTATTTGTAGAAGTGATATTCCTTTGCATGTGGTCGGATTGGTAGTGATTTTCCATCACCTGTTAGCGGTGTTAATACATGGACGCCAAATAGAGTGGACGAGTCGATTGGATTTCTTATGGCAGATACAGGTATTCAACTTTCTTTGCTTTCTGTTTGTAATTGGCTTTTTTGGATTTGAACTTTGTTTAATTTTAAATGGCTCAGGATAATTCGGAGGATGATCATGTGATGAACTTTGGTGAAATCTTTGTGTTTTATTTCAGGCCAAAGAAGAGAAGCTCGATATGGATGCCTTACAACACAGCAATCGAAGAATTTTATTTAATTTATTGCCCAGTCATGTGGCTACACATTTCTTGGATAATCAGTTTAGAAATAATATGGTGGGTCCATATATTTATTCATACTTTTGACTTTTATTACCTGTCGGTTGAGATCCTGAAGTAATATTTTCAATAAATGTTTTTTTATAGGACCTGTACCATCAATCTTATGCAAAAGTTGGAATTATGTTTGCATCCATAACTAATTTCCACGAATTTTATATTGAACTGGATGGAAACAATCAAGGCGTCGAATGCTTGCGCCTTCTTAATGAGATCATTGCCGATTTTGACGAGGTTTGTGCAAGGTTTCTCCTCAAAATAATACTAGCAAGAAATTCATATGATTTGGTAGTGAATAGGTGTCATGTGTTCGCACCAATTCATTTGTGCACTCACTTTCCCTAATTTATGCTAAAAGCAATTTGTTTCGTTTTCCTTCTAGTTACTCGACGATGAGCGGTTTAAATCTATTGACAAAATCAAAACAATTGGAAGTACTTATATGGCAGCTGTTGGGCTCATGCCCGAATCTAGGATAGACGTGAGTTTCACATTACTAATTATTTGTCAGTTTGAACACATGTTAATCCAATTAATTCTCAAAAACCTCGCATTTATATTATAGGAGGAAGACGAAGCCTCAGGGGGATTCCACTTGAGTACTCTTATTGAACTGGTATTCGCCATGAGGGAAAGACTAGTCAACATAAACGAAAACTCATATAATAACTTTATGCTAAGAGTTGGTAAGCTTGATTTACTTTCCTAATTTTCAGTTAAAGTTTCGCCATTAATTAGATTGCATAGGTTTAGTCTAGGTTTTCAATCTTTTAATTAGGTTTAGCCGACGGTTGTGTAAATAAAAATTGTAAAGAAATATCCAACAATATGTTCATTTTCAACCACATTTTTCAACAGGCATAATAATTGCAGAAAAATCAAAATAGCTTGCGATGAGTATCGATACAATGAGCATATATGTATTTCATCATTTTTTGTTGCTGGTTCATCAGTCCTTCATTGAGATCGAAGATGAAAATGTCCGATACACACCTTCCTAATTTGCAAGTTTATCAAGTATAAGTGCATAACGATGGGGAGTGTAATTATGTACGTTTCGATTACTTATGGGGATAAAGAATTACTTATTGGATAGAATTATTCAACAAGAATAAAAATTTCAGAAAAATTGGAATAACTCAGACTGTATGTTGCTAATATTTCATTTTTATCCTTTGTTGTTTTTGGTTGATCAGCCCTTCATTAAGATATAAAAATTAAGAATGCCTTATTACTACTTTAAACATGAAAATCTGCCATACTTACTGTAGTACGTAGGCTACCCCGATTTGCACGTTTATCTGACATAGGGGACTCCGTTTAAGTGATCACATTGGGTCCAGGCTGTTTTGATAACAATAGCTGAATGACAAGAAAAAGGCGATCATTATTTAATTAGAATTCTTATGTGCATTTTACATCACATAATTTAACTTTGCAAAGCTATTTGCAGCTAAAAGAATCACTTATATTGGTTTGCAACCAATTTTTCTGTACTTCTCATATTCATACATGTAGACCTACATATATTGTATTTGAAAATCAATTGATTTGTACTTGTATGCTTCACACCTACATGTATTCAAATACTTTTATTAGTGCATGCTTAATTCTGTTATCTCAGCACTTTTTGGTGGTTTCTCAACTAAGATGCACGTTTCGATCATATTCATCAACATCAAAATCATTTTCAATAGTCAGCTCTGTTTGACTCACAGACAGTCTGGCACGTGTCAGAAGTAGCCATTGGGACTGCTATTGAAATATTTTGTCAATGAATATCGACAAGTTGGAAGAATATTCCTTAAAATTTTCGATATTCATAGCAGATGGGACATCGCTTTAGACATTTTCTTCCAAAACTTCTCATTCCTCGAGTTTTACCAACCCTCCATGAGGGAAAATGATAACAAGCGAATTGTTGATTACAATAACCAATGATTTTACCGTGTATTTGTATACGAGCGTTCGGGACTTGGCGATTTCGATAACAATAAACGAATGTTAACATTATCCGCGATGGTAAATTAAATAACAACTTGGAGTGTAATTATGTACATGTTGCCTATTTGCAGGGTTGAACATTGGACCAGTGGTGGCTGGCGTTATCGGGGCCCGGAAGCCGCAATTCGACATCTGGGGCAACAGCGTTAACGTAGCCAGTCGAATGGACAGCACGGGTCTTCCCAACCACACCCAGGTCACTGAAGAGGTGTTTCAAGTGCTCAAGAACTATCCGTACGAGTTCCAGTGCCGCGGCAAAGTGAAAGTGAAGGGCAAGGGGGAGATGACCACCTATTTCCTCATTGACCGGAGGCCCATCGCGGTCACCCAGACCAATAACCTGGATGGCCACATGGGGCCAACGATCCCGAGCCACTCACACGTTCCGGGCGGCGTTCCCACCCCGTTGAGCATGGTGGCGCAGATGAAGAAGCTGAATAAGGGTGATGGAGGATTCGCCACCAGGAACGACCAGCCACAGCGCTCGAAGCGCAACTTCACCGCCCATCATATGCAAGGCAGCAACGAGTCCACGGTGACCCCCAGCCCCAACATGGGCCAGCACCAGCAGCGCTTCACCCCTCGTCTTCCACCAGTACCGGCAGGATGGGAACCGAGGGCAAAATCTCACTCTAGTGCCAACGGAGTGAGGAACTCAAGACCCCGTAGCGAGCCCATGAAGACGCCGCCAACCACGGAGCATGGTGGCAGAACGAGCCACTCGTTAGCAAGAGGTGAGGGCAGGCTGTAAAGCGATTCCTATATTTTTGAGGGGTTCCTATATTTTACTGCAAACTGCTGAGGCATAGAAAAATATAGCAGATACTGGCTAAAATTCATCTTCTCAGATCTGGTTGTTTTAAAACTTTCGCCTGCCGCCCGCCCAAATTTAATATTTAATCTATAATTTCTTGTTTTCTTATAAAAAATTCCTGCGACATTCTGTTGATTATTAAAATTTATAAAAATGGCTTTTAAATGCATAAGGTTCGTCCACGGCGTACATGGGTCACAAAAGTTTGCCATTCTAAAATTAAGTTGGTTGTGGCAAAGTTTGTGAACCACTGATGATTTAGTTCATGAAAATTTTAATTTTGTTCTGAAATATTTGGTGAAAATTGAGAAAAAAATCAGATATTTGGTTCTAGAGAAATGTGGACAAAAATCAGATATTTGGTTCTGAAGAAATGTGGACAAAAATCTCATGTTTGCATTTGAAAAAGCGTTAAAAATTGCGTACCAACTGGCCACATGCCTAAGATGCCTTTGAGCAATTACAATTAAAAACTAGGAAACGCTCTAACCTGAAGTAATTTACTGCTTTTTTTTTATAAAAAATTCTTATTTGTTCCTTTTTCCTATAATCTTCCTATATTCTTCTTATATTTTCTTTTTTTATTTTTTTTTCCTTTTTCCTATATTCTTCCTATATTTTTTTCCATTTTTCCTATTCTTTCTATATTTTGTTAATTTTTCCTATATTCTTCCTATATTTTTTTTCATTTTTCCTATATTCTTTCTATATTTTGTTAATTTGTCCTATATTGTTGCTATATTTTTTTCCTTTTTCCTAAATTTCCTATATAATTCGACCTCCGTACTGCTTTACAGCCTGTGAGGGTCATCCAGGCAGCCCCATCACCAAGAAAGACACCCAGCACTTGCAGCTCAACAACGTGGGGGTGAACGCGGCACTTCCGCCTCTTCACAGCAATAAGACCCCGCCGAAGTCCTACTCGCAGTCCCGTCCCGGCAAGTACACCACGCCGCCCAAGGACAGCATGCCGCGCATGGTCCTCCCTCCGCACCCCAAGGACAAGGTGGTCCTCCGGCCCATCAGGGGCCTGCCCCATCGCTTCCACAGCAGCAGCGAGAACCTCCGAAGCACGCCGCCGACCATCTACGAACTGTACCCGGCAAAGCACTCCTCCACCGACGAGATCTCGTCGCTCAACCAGTCCGCTTCCGTGTCCTCGCTGGACAGCTTCAACAAGACGGACCACTCCCGCATCAACTCGCCATCCCCGGCCTTCCGGGCCAGCGGGGGCTCGCAGAACCTGCAGTGGATTTACCCCGCGGAAGTCCACTCTTCGCCCAGTAGCGACGACTTCCGCAACGCCGGCGGTGCGGACTTCAGGAGCAACGGCAACGGCAAGAAAAGCAGCTTCACGGTGGCCAGCATCTCGGGTGAGAGCCTGGAGCAGAGTGCCGGCTTTTCGCCCACCGAAAGCTGCGACAACCAAACCTTTCCGGAACTTGGGCGCTCGCCTTCAGCCTTCTGCTGGATGTCCGCTAAGCCGGGCCCATCGCCCAAGCACCGGATGCAGCCCGCGGTGCACCGCGACAAGAAGCCACGGCCCGCAGAACTCAAGAGCAAGGATGTCAAGACCAAACAAACGTGGCTTGCAGGTAACGGACCTTTATTATGCAATTCGATGAAAACGAGGCAGGCATCGCCAAAGAGCTTGCCGAAGAGGACCGCAGGTAAACCGGAGCTGGATTCCATTGTCCCCGGAGGTGCGTCCAGCATGAGTGAAGACGAGGAAGGGCGCAAGCACTGCTCTTCCGTGCAAGCGGTGGCCGGAAGCTCTCCCAGCCAGTCGGGGTCAAGCTCCAGGAAGCGGAGTCTGGACCGGTCATCGAGGGATGACCAATCGACCCCGCTGTCCTCCCCAGAAGAGATTCCCCGCAAGAAGAGCCTAGCCCCAGAACCTCCGGAAAGCCCTCCGCCAAGAAGTCCGGCCCGCTCCCACAAGAGCTCCGAAAGGTCAGGCCCCGTGGACAGTTTGACCCTGCAGGAAATCCAGAAGCACATACCGCCCCCGTCCAGCGATTCCTCCCCTGCCGATGACCTCGATGAGCCGAAGGACTTTGGGCCGGACAAGGGCAAGGGCATTGCAGCAACTCTGGCAAGCCTGCATCCACCTCCCGCAGACGATCCCAACGCCAACCAGAATTCCGCTCCAGCAACCAAGGTGACCAAGGAAGAACTGCATAACGTTAACCGGATGCTCAGCGAACTGGGACAGGTGAATCTGCACTCGCTGATGAACAAGGAGATCGGGAACCTGAAAGATCAACTGAACAACAATCCCATCATCCTGATGGCATCTGATACCTCGCCCAGCAGCCAGGACGAGCTGAACAACAGCCTGGAGGTAAGTTGTAATTAGCAGGCTGTAAAGTGATTCCTATATTTCCTATATTTTTGAGGGGTTCCTATATAGTCCTATATTTTACTGCAAACTGCT
>JAQGAF010006360.1:0-10312 GCA_034687865.1 Kryphioiulus occultus | reverse complement strand
ATCACGACGATTTATTCATTATTCGCAGAGATGTTATGTATACAATTTTTCAATTTTTTAACATGGCAGGGGTGGGAACTTCCCGATTAGTACAAAATTAATGTAATAATACTTTCTTTGAGGAAGAATAAATTTCAACTTCAAAATTTTTTGCAAGCCTTCCCCTTCTTGCATTGGCAGGGTGGCATCATATTAAAGGAAATGCGAGTGGTCACTCTGAAAGGTTATAATTAATATTCAGGTTGGAAACTACCTGTTTGCGGACTTCAGGAATTTCACCGGACTTCAATGGCTAAATGGCACGTCAACGACTACTGTCGGACTTCAAGGCTTCCGGCCTTCATAGCTTAATCCATAGAAGGTATTCCACACAAAGTTTTGAGAAGTTGAGAAGTCTGTAAAGTCCCACCGAGAGTCCTTGAAGTCCAGCAAAATCCCTGATTTCGCAGTTAAAAGGAGGCGCCCATGCCCCAAAGTCCTTCAAGTCAACTGAAATAATTGAGTTGCAGACCCATGTAGTACTCTGAAGGCCCTTGAAGTCCCTCTTTAGACATCGAAGTCAGGCTGAAGTTCTTGAAATCTGACAAAAACCCTGGGTACACTGTGTAAAAGAGGCTTCACGTGACTTCACCCCAGACTTTAAGGACTTGAATGGGACCAATGCATGCATCTTACACCTAATTTTCAGTGACTAGTCTTGTCCAAAGTTTAGATGTGGAGAACTTTGCATGCTAACTGTAAAAAACAAACGTGGCAGGACGAAGTTAGCAAAAGTGGAAAGTTCGTGATCAAATTAATTTATTTGAAATAATAATGCAAAAAACACGATTAATATAATCAGATTAAGTCATCATACATGCAAGACATGTTGGTACAATGCACACCATTAATGGTTTACGAGTATCCCAAGCTTCACGCACGTTCTTGGGTAAGAAAAATCTGGGGAGAAAGCGAAATAAAATCAGTAAAACTAGATAGAAGAGAAAGAAGAGCAACTGGAGGAAAAAGCAGAGAGATGAAAAATATGGGAGGGATTTTTTTAAATTAAGGCAAGTTAACCTCACTAATTCCTGCTAGGCAGGAATTCAATGACTAAGTTTCTTCAAAACTGCGGGTCAATCCGGATATAACGAAGCTCTGATGCATGAGCAACCACGATGCTAAAAACGAAATTTTAAAAACAATTAAATTCGAAATAAAACCGATAATTACATACCATAGAACATGACAAGAAAGAATTACTGCTAGTCAGATATTACGAAATTGGCCGTAAATCCGCGACAAATGTGAAGTTGGGTTTTTCTTACGCTAAGTGGGATTTTGCAGTGACCAGTTTCGCTATATCCGGATTCCACAGCATTTGATGCTGCGTCCCAAGAAACTAATGTACTTCTTGAATAAAAAGCGTTTGAAAAACAAAGAAAATGCAATTTCGGGGGAAAACTCGAGCAGGGAATTTGAATTTGGCTCATTCATTTAAAAGCGCGTCTATAAATAGGATAATAACAGACCAAGATTTCAGAATAATAAACACGACGAGCACATCAAGAATTGTTTTCTCCTTGTTCACACGAACGAACGTACGTCGACGACTGATCATTTAAAACGCCATTAAAAATTAAAGTTAAAAACCTCTACAAATAGCCATAGCGTCGTATGACTTCGCTGCCGCGAAACAAAACAACTGTTTCGCGTACGTCTTTGTGCCCAAGCTCAAAAACCAGAGAATTTCAGACCGAAACAAAGTTTGGAGAAGCATCCCCTTGAAAATTCCGATAACGAAAGACAATGTGTGAAAATGTCACAAAGCAAATGCCTGCAATGATAAAAAACTGAAAAAAAACTATCCTTTAAATTAGGATAACTACAGATACTGTTTTAGAAAAATGCTTATCCTGAGCTTTTCCAATGGAAAACCATAGTTAAAGCTTGACACTACTATCACGAAGCATAACTGGAGCAACCAAAAGGGCATCTTTAGTGCATCCAAAGTGCATCTTCGATTCTTTATAACTAAAATGAAAGAACATCTAATTAATGCTTTCTTTCCAAAATTTTACCATCGCAGCCTTTTACTTTACGAGCCGGGCAGATTAAGTAGGCATAATACAGAATATAACCATAGGATAAATTCAAAAAGAGCTTCGCTGTCTTTCGCAGAAAGCATATATGATCACAACAAAATGAACAAAAAAACTCATTCATAAAACCACGACTGAAAAAACGAGCAAGTCAAAAAATCACTTCCGAACGAGTAAATTAATGCACACGAACACTCGTTTATCGTTTCAACACCAATAGCGTGTTGCGCCAAACATCGAAACGTGCAATCGGCTTCGAGCCGTAGCTTTTTTATTGATGAAGACTGCATCAGTATGCTGTTTTTCACACATTTGGCCAATTCTTACCAACTCCAGTCAACTTTTAAATTTTTTCTTTTTTTCAATTTAGTAAGATTTCAGACAACTGGTGACTGGAGTGATCAACTCTGGAAGCATGGTCCTTGCAGATTAACTGTTCGAACTGACCCAGGGCTTCCAAACTGCTGACCTGAGGCAGGAAATCTATGATTTCCTCCCTTAAAATCAGTTACAACAATCTCCATCAATTGATTTTTCAGACTGAAACATTCTTTAGCGCAGGTTACAAAACTCTTCCCTGCCGATCACACGGATTGAGACATAGGCGCAACACAACACGAGAGACAATTGTGGCCATCGGATCATCGATAATAACGAATTAACAGTACCCTCACACCACATCTTGTTTGATCAAATGCTTGGCAATTATCAAGAACCACTGGGTACCGCAATGCCGTCATCATCAATGATACGATTCCTCACTTGCCACTTTAAATGAAATGGAGAAAAAACCCACACAAGTATTGATCTTAGCAACTTAATCGATCGGATCAACACCGATACACTGGTTACACATCACAAAAGCTATAAATAAACAATGGTATGACGTGCTGCTTCAAACAACAACCGTTGAATGAGAGTACCAACACCAAGAGCGAGGACAAGTAGTTACAGTTTGTGTTTCACCGGTTTGAAAACGTCCTTTTGCTCAAAAAACAAATGCACGCTTGACGAACTACTTGTCCATCCCAAACTTACAGTGGGGCCCAGCACCCTGGGGCCTGCTTTACTCAACTACATGGACCAGAACAAAAATGATGGTGGACAAAACAGTGGAGGGCATTTGGGTATAATGTTAAAATTCCACGACAAGGTAACAGTTCAACAAATGAAAATGCCTGCAAAAGCATCAGTACCATTCGAATTTTGTTTTCGCAAGAATATTATTTTTGAGCATATTTTTTAATAAATAAGAAAAATTAACAAAATTATCGGTGCTCAGGCGACTCGGCTATTCTACATTACAAAATAAATAAACACACTTTTGCAGATATATTCATTTGTTGAAATTGATTACTGTCACTTTTTTATTATTGCATTCAACGCCTTAGGGCGCCAACGCCCAGTGCAATCTTTCGAGTTACATTGCCACAGATGGCGCTGTTGGCACAGAGCTAGTCTCCAGTGCCATCTGTGGGCAAACGCCACGAAAGTGCAGCGAGAAAGCAATGGCGCTCCATGGAGATGACAACAACGACATAGAATGTGGGAAAACAACGGATGAGAGAAAAATGAAAAAAAAAACTAATGTACGACATCAGCTGTGTATATAAAATGAAGGCAAAAATGATGATATCTAAACCAGTCTAATGTAGACCACTAAATCGAAAACAAAACAATTCACGAGGAAAAGCTTTTTGTGTAGTAAATATTGTAACAAGTTCGATAAGTTTCTTCTCTCTTACTCGGTACCAAAAAAGGTAAGTTATGTCCAAATTTTGAACGGTAAATATAATAAAACTGTACAGAAACAAGTGCAGATCCGGCTGCCAAATGCCTACAGTACTTCGGTTAAAAAAGCTACGGCTGACCCTGAAAATTCCTACTTTAGACAATTGCAAATTTCAGTGAGGCGGTCGCGCAAACGCTTGACCTAAACTGGTGGAATCTAAGTCACGATTATAAAAAGAACTATTACAATAACAGTCATCGGGGCTCCATTTATGCAAATTCTACCTTGCCAAATTGGCTGTACTTGACCAAGCAGCATCGTTATTTTGGTTATTTCAGTTATATTTGAGAACAAGTACGTGCCGAGCGGGTGATAAAACCTACATCTGCAATGACACAAGCATTAAGGGCCCTTGAAATAAATTAATAAATAAATTTCAAAATAGCTGAATGCAACATGAAATGACTCGTGTGCCGATAAAGTAAGAGAACATTTTAAACTTCGAACAAAATCAAGTTTTGACAATATCAAGGATTGCTCTGTGAGCGTCTATCGTTTCAGATGTAGGTCTACGCTCGCTTTATATTTTAATGTTTAACTATGGTAACAACAAATGTCCACGACCTGCAGTTGGAAATGTTCGCCATTGCTCGACTACGAACAATAATGCTGTTTGAACAAAAATTATAGCGGGATTACTTCTGCTGATTTCGCTAATGTTGGAATAGCAATAAAAGAGCAATACAAATACCTAGTGCTTGTTAAAAATCATTCATCGCCAAAACTAGCTGAGGCCCTAGGAACCAGCAGCCATTGAGCAAATGTAAGAATTAAAGCTTTTCGTAAGAAATTTATCTTCGAAAGCTAGGTAAGGACAGCCTGTGATGAAGTTTGTATAAGCAGAAATTAAACTAAAATGACTAAGCGCTGGGCAATTGCGTTGGAATTTCAGCTGCAGAATTCTCGGAAGAGTTGGTTTCCGCAAAACTTTGTTGTGGATTTTTAATAAATTCTTAATGAATGTTTTTTATTTTTTTGCAAATTTGTTGCAATTGTGAGGCCTGTTATTGATTTAGTCCAAGATACCCTTGGATCATTTATAAAATAAAAGAAAAATTTCTTATGCGATCTATGGACTGAAATAATGAAAAAGTTATCAGTTTAAAGAATTCATTTTGGGAAACCAATGCGTCGAAAGTTTGTGAATATGCAACTCTTCCGAGATTCAGGTCAGATTTCAGAAATCTGTGTTTCGTGAGGTTCGCGCTCGTGGCAATGTAACAATAAACGTGCAACACTAACAAATGCGAACATGTAAATTTAATGAGGAAATGTAAAAGGTAGCGAGACCTGAAGGGGGTTACCAAAGCCCGATACCCACAATGCGAAGAATATCCCAAATCAGATCCAGTTTAACAAATAAAATGTCTAAAAATCACTTAGTGTATTTGAATTTCTAGGCTGGAAACATATCTACGACAAATGAACTTAACATTTCTAATAATAGAAAATAAGCAAAATTCTTCGAAATGAAGCATGAAAGATACGATAAAATGATTTCACGTTTGACTTTAGATGTTGCATAAATGGAGCATCATGGAACATTTTTAGCCTTGTGGATATGGACGTGAGCATTTAGCTAAAGATAGAAAATCAATTATAAATAAGAGCGTTAAAATATGCAAAGGCTATTATTTATAACGTTTCAGCGAGTTCATCCACTGGTCTCAAACTTTCGGACCGTCAGCCCGAAGGCTATTAAATAATAAGCTGATGAGCAAAAACTTAAATTGTTTAAAGCTAATGAAATGGTACATTGACCGTAAAGAGGCATGTCAATCACATGCTATTCATCACCAGTGTGGTGCAAAAAATAAAAATATACCTTAAAAGTGTTACAATAATTGCAACCTGCGTTATCCTTACATAGCAAGAACTACCGTATGTCTACAAAGTCATCAAGACCTTTTGCTGTGTGGGTGACAGTGAGTTTCGAGAATGGGTAGTCGAGTGGTTTTCAGACACGAGCTACCCAGCCCATGGTTAACATAAATTTAACGCTCTGGGTAATCCGTTAATCGAGGACTCGGCAATGAAACTGAACATCCCATTAACGCCGACTAACATCACAGCATCACACATTCAAGTATCTGACAATGAGGATAATGGTGAGAAGATGACAATGAAATCTGGGACAATGACTTTGGGAAAATGGTCAGCGATAACTTACGAAGGGAATGAAAACAACTACATGTAGTTACTTCACGTACACAGATTTTGATCGGAATAGTAAACGCGCCGTACTGGATTACATCGTCATGTATGGCGTCGAGGAGACTAAACAACAAAACTGGAGACAATACTTTTGCTTTATGGGATGAAAATTTTGCTTTATAGAATGACTATGTGAATGACTAAGATAAAAATGCATTTTCTCCTTGTTTATCCGATTTATAACTTTTAGCAAAAAGTTTTAAATCCCTAGCTAAATTTTGAATACACGCCGAAAGTATTTTTGATATTCCACACATTTGTTTGGGACAAAATAATTTTAAGAAAACAGGCTGGGGAACTTAAAATTGCACAAAATACAGCAGTGACTTGACATCTTGCATCAGCGGAAATAACTTAGTTAAAATCAACCCTTAAAACAAAACTATCGTCATCAATTCACAGATTTTTTAGAAACTCCTTACAGCACGTTGATTAACTTAAATCTCAAGCCGGATACCAGCCAGATCAACCTCTAGTAAAAGTTTCAGGGTTCGGGGTAGGAGGAAACTCGTTCAATGTAACTCATACATTGACGTTACAAGGAATTGCACAGCACCCACATTTTAAAGGCCTCCAAACGCAATTAGTAAGTCTTAAAAAACAGGGAACCACGTTTTTTAAAACGTGATCTAGAGCTAACACAGCGCATTTAACGAAAACGAAACAAAGTTGCCGCATTAAGTGAATGCGAGAGAGTCGTTCTTGTTGTGTATTGCGTAAGAGCCGACACAGTCCTTACCGTCGCCAGAACCTCCTCGCTGCTCTGACCATTCCTGCTCCGCTTGTTCCAGCTCATGAAGCCAGCGCTGTTCGGCTTCTTGCATGTCTTGAGCAACTTGCAATTCGTAAGCATCCTGCGAATAAGAAACCGTATTTTAATTTAAAATTTCCAGACCATTTCAATAAACACTTTTCAAAGATTTGGCACATTTTTGACGTAGATTTGACCCATAATGATCACGAAATGATGGGATTAGCTAACAATTTTGTAAAAAGAAGAAATAATATTAATAACAAAGAGAACGCCGTAGACGACATTTTTTAAAAGTTCCAATAAATAATGGATTTTTACTGTATTAACGATGCGTACACTACTGATTGAAACTACTAATCTCAAACACTGCATTTTTGTGGACTTCTTTGGAAATTTTCAAAATTTTTCATCATGATGAACATTTTATAAGCAGCCAGCTACAATATTTATCATTTAGGAACGCCATAGGCGAAATTTAAAAATATAGAAATAATGCAGAAATAATTTAGAAATAATGCATTTTCGGTGAATTTTAGTGTAATTTTCATAAGAAATATTAGGAAGTGTTAATGATAATGAAAACGCCGTACGGAAACTTTTAGAAAAAGTAGATCGCCATTACAGCTTTTGTAATGCTTTTCTGAGATACTTATACCAATCTAAATCGCTGTAACAACAAATTTCCAGACATTAATTGAATTTCCCTGACATTTCCAGGTTTTCCAGTCAGCTAGTCACCCTGTGAAAACTGTATACAAGAATTTGGTCCAAAATGAAATCACTAGCTATTTAACAAAGGACCCTAAGACTTACCTCATCGCTTCTGCCATTAATCAACACCTTGCTGTTAGACGAATTAATTTTCCAATCATCTAACGAATCGGATGAGTTCCAGCTATCGTTCTGGGACTAAAGTAAATTTGGAAACAAAAATCAGTAAGGAAATTAGAATCGCTTGCAGAAACTTAACCACTCGCTAGGGCTGAACCACCTACCAGTTTCAGCTGCTTTTCCTTCTCCCGAATCCCCTTCTCGACCATCTTCAGCTCTCGCGTTAGCTTCTCTCCTTCGCTGATGTTATTGCACGAGTTTTCTTGCGCAGCCAACTAAACAGGATCAAAGCAGTTTCAACTTCTACTATTCTATTCAATTAATTACCCCTCAGTCAGCATCAGTGATGCAATGTGGTGGGAAGTTAAAATATCCAGACAACGATTACCCAATTACATGGACTTAATTCAACCGGGAATAAGGAAATTACAGGAAGAATGGACATGGCCAATTTTTGGAGACCTAACCCGGGTTCTGCTAACCCTGATCTAAACCTTGTTGCTTCAACACGTGCCATATTTCATCGTAAGTTACTCGCCATCAATTTTTGTACAATCAGCAGGGAAAAAGCATTAAATCACTTCACTGTTCATTTTTAGCAAAAATTTGGAATTGTGATCATTTCTATATTGACATACATGAATATTTACTTCAATAACATTAAGATATCAACCTGCAGCTCTGTTTTCATGTTCTTCTGCAAACACAATAACTTTTCTTATAATTACACTTCTAACCATACATTTTCAGATCCAGCCAAAACTTAGCCTTTTCAGCGTATTAAAGTTAACGTGTGGTGCAGTTAAGAAAGTGCAGGAGAATTCATAAAAAAAATCCTCAGATTGAAAACCCCCCAGCAAGTACAAGACGTACATCCCATTTTTGGAGACAAATAAAAGTGGGGAAAAATTGCGCCTTACAATCGCTGAGATACAGTACTTGGTTTTCCCCGGCAATAATACTAATGTGAGATTTGGTCCAACCATCTCTCAGTTAAACAAAATGTGAGGCTCACCTTAAGATTGTTAATCTGACAATCCAGGTTGTGCAGCTCAATTTTCATCCTTTCCAGATCGCTGAGTTGTATCCTAAATCGAAAAGTAGAATTGTCAGAATCAGTCCACAAAAAGCTAGCCATCAGCATCTTAAAATTAGACTTCAATATTTTACGTTTCTCTGATGGTCCACAGAGGAGCAGTTTCTGCAGCTCTATTATTGGCTGAATCACAGTTAGGCGCATGGGGTTGCACCGAATCAGCGACGACTCCTTGAGCATAACTGACCACCTGTTCTCTGTCGCAGAGGACTGGTCTAACAGGAGCCGGATAGCCTAAATCAAACTTCATAATTACAATTCCGTCGGCATCCCCGCATCATCGGCACGTGAATTTTTTTAAATTCGGCATACCCTGACTACTGCTGTACCAAGTCGGCATTGGACTAGCAGCTGGAACTGGTTTCCGAACTGAGGAAGTAGAGACAGTGTTTTCGCCCAGGGAACAGCTGACCTGGATGGGATTCGTAGACCGCATGACTGTCTTGGAGGCACGAGAAATAGGCCCATACTTGGACACTACTGGTGGGTCGAAGGGGATGAACTGGTCATCTTCGGTTGGTGCAAACTGCAATCGTAGCTTCTCCCTACAAGAACATGTCAAAGTTTAACAGCTCCGATTTTTAGTTCTGCCTAATACGATATTAGCTGGGTGCCGGTTTCTTCATTTATTAAGCCACTTCCGAAGCACAAGGAAGCTTATGTTACACAAAACAAAACTAACCTCGTTGTGCAAATGCTGCCATTAGTGGATGCCACTGTAGCAGTGACGGTCGATCGTGGTGCGATGACTGAAATCTTATTTGCGGAGTTGAATCCGGTCGAGAGGATGCACTCGTTGGTCCATTGCGAGTACGTCGGATCGTAATTGGCTTCGACAGTTTTCTCCTCGTTCTGATGGGACGACATCTGAGTGTGACAATCACCATTAGCATCAAGTAATATGATGCTAGTACAGGGTTCATACCAAAAATTTCAACTCAATTTCCCTGACTTCCCCTGAACAAATCTGATCAATTTCCCTGACTTATCAAATAAAAAATATCACATAAGTAAAATTAACTTTTTCCACACTATGCCCATTCAAGTACATTTATCTAATATTTTTAAATTTTTGCACATGCACATATCTGATTTGTTTAACAATGTTCATCTAATATTTTCGAAAAAAAATCGCATTTTCATTCGCAACGACCCAGGGTATATTTTAGAATTGCGAACGCCGTATGCAAAATTTTTACAAAAACTAGACCACAAAAAATTGTAAAAAAAAAATAGATTGGTGTTAATATTAACACCTAGGCGAAATTTGTAAAAAAAATAAAAAATGTAGCCCTAATACAATTTCAAGAGAATTCAAGAGAATACCGTAGTGCCTTTTTGTTTAAAAAAACTAGACCAAAAATAACAGATTTAATATAAGCAGGCGAAATTTTTCAAACAAATCCGATCTTAAACGATGAATTTTAGACAGCACCTGCTATATTTTTCTTTGCCACAGTAATTTGCCGTTTGTTTGTTTGTTTGTTTGTGGAATTTTTAACGTTGGCCTATTTTCGCGCCTATTGGGCCCATCACCAACGCCA
>JAQGAF010006359.1:0-10312 GCA_034687865.1 Kryphioiulus occultus | reverse complement strand
CCCTGAGGGATCTTTAACGTGCGGAGAGCAAGGGGGATCCGCACGGGACCTCGGTTTAAACTCTCATCCGAAAGAGCTGCCCAAAATTAGTATGTTTAGTAGTCGTGGAAATTTGTTTTAAAACCTAGAGAAGTGTAAATTCCTAACGACTGTACATGCTATAGCAAGTATGTTCAGTAGTCAAAGTGGTCAGGGAAATTTGTTTTAAAACCTGGTAAAAGTCATGGAGGTTAAAAATCTCATCTCTGGGCAACCCTCTAATTGGACTGGATCAAATTTGAGTGAATGTGTCAAACATTACCGACCCAAAACGTGGATCCTTGTTGGATTAATTTCCAGGGACGATTTTCATCAACTTTAAAGATGTTATTATCGTATTCATAAAGCGTGTAAGACGAATGGCTCCATAAACAAGAAGCGGGGAACGTGTGTGTAGTTTTGAAATAAGGTGTGAAATTTGCCATCTGCCTGCCCTCTTGACATCGTTTTCCCCGAGCGTCACTAATCCCGTTATTGTCATCGACAACAATAGCATCGAAAGGTCACAGGCATCCGTTGACCCCAGATGCTAGAATTTCGTTCCCGCAACAATGCCAACCAGTAAATTCAGTTTATTGAGATGTTTGTACACGAGCTAGGCGGCAAATGGTCCGGCAAATGCACTCGCATGCATCATATTCGCCTTTCCCATCACCATTTCGCAGTTGTGTCGCAAAATCAGATTAGGATCGAATTTTAGTATTCCGTACGTGGTTTCGCAACTCCTTGCCATTTCAGGATTTCACCATCGAAACCAACGACGTTTTAAATTAACGACGGTTTTTAAAACCTTTGCCAAACTAACTTCTAACGTTGTTATTATTTCCTGATGTAAACAACGTCGTTAAAGCCGCCCACGCCAATGCAAACATTGTTATGATGTTTTTTTTCCCACACGTGTTGCTTGCTCAATGATGATCGACTGGCGAATCATGAAATAAAACACCAACATGGAAAGGAAATGCATTACGAATCGCAAAATATATTGCAAATGCATCGGTAGTTTTCATCGCAACACGAAATACATTTGGTAATGTAAACAAAAATGCATTCCACTAATGCATTATGAAATATACTGACTCGTGTATTTCACGATGA
This sequence comes from Kryphioiulus occultus, assembly GCA_034687865.1. Taxonomy (NCBI): domain Eukaryota; kingdom Metazoa; phylum Arthropoda; class Diplopoda; order Julida; family Julidae; genus Kryphioiulus; species Kryphioiulus occultus. The sequence goes on along the minus strand of JAQGAF010006359.1, from coordinate 9,175 downwards.
ATTTGAAACTACTTACTTAAAAAAGATATGTGCTGCATTAAATTGAATGAAATTGATCTATTTTTGAATTTCAAACTTATTTCATTGACAGTTCAAATTTAGTTATTGAATAGTTTATGTTTTTTTTTAAATTCAGCATTGGGATAGCGAGATTTTCGACATTTTACAATGCATGGAATATAAATTGTAAAATGTATTCTTCAATGCAAACTGAATACATTAAACAATGCATGTATTTTCTTGAATGCACACGAACTACATCACACAATACATTCTCAGAAACGCATAATACATTGTAATATGCCTTCCATAATGCATTACACGTACAAACTGCTTAAAACACAGTTTAAAAATGAATTAGGAAATACATTTTCAAATATACTTGTGATTACCTCAATCTACAGACATTTTAAAATGTATTTTCCAATTCATGTCTTAAAATGCACGTCTAAATGCATTACCATTACACGTGGGTAGCAAACCCATTGAGACAGCAGCTGAGTTGTTTTGGTTGAGCTTCTCGTTTTTGGCGCTATGTGGCGCAGCATATTCTGTGCATTAAAACATTTTATCCCTGAAAGCCCATAGAATAGATCTTGCAACACGTGTGGCAAATAGGGTTCCTTCATCAGACACAGACTATGAAAAACGAGTCGAAGACAATTCGAGCGATTCGTGGAAATAAAAGCGACTTCAACCTCATAAAAATTTAATTGCCCCATTAAAATGATTCGAATGTACATGAATGTGCATATCATCCACGTTCCCTATTGAAATTTGCCACCAGATATCGTAAATCATTCTCCCACAAGAGCAAAAAGCATTTTCATTAAACTAGTAGGTATCGTAGACTGACGATAACAACTATTATTCCTAAAATTGCTCCCCACGATAAGAACTCGTTTCAAATTCAAACATGCCACATGCCAGTAATTTGATAGTCAGGGCTTCGTAACTCAGTTCACTTTCACGTTGCCAGGCTCTGCTAACGTAATTCGAAGTGATGATGGCAATTTAATCACATTCGAACCATTAAATGCAGTTTGCTGGGAAACCCAGACTCGTTTCGTTGTGGTACACGTAACGAAGTTAGGTCAATGAGATGCGATGAACATGGATGGCCACACCGAATTATTTAGACAGTCAGTTGACGCTATGGCAGCAGGATGAAGTAAACACTAATACCATTCGGTATCCAATACCTCATGCTTCACTAGTTAAGGATATAGTGTTGCAAAATACCTCTTTATTGAGGATTATTACATTTAATAATATAGATTCCAAGTCGGGACCGGCACCCCACATTACTTTATAGAGGATATACTTCAGACATAATTCCACTATTCTAGTTTATTCACAAATCAAATTTTCATTGAAAAACATTTTGCCCCTATACACAGGCAACCTTACACTCCTTCCAAGTTATCAGTGATTCCGCTCCCAAGGGTGCTTTCTCCTCTTAAATCTAATACTCCGACTTAGTATTTCTTTAACAATTCGTTCATCGATATCGTCAATCATAACCCGGGATTAAGTAAAATGAAATCAGCAGGTACGTATTTCTCTGAAAATCATCCTGACACATCGAATTTAGATTTGAAAACATTTTGCCCCTATACATAGGCAACCTTACACACCTTCCAAGTCATCAGTGATTGCTCTCACAAAAGAGCTTTCTCATAATCATTCTCATAATCCAACCTAACATTACAACGTACGGATTTCTCGAAAAATTTGTTAATCGATATCGTAAACCATAACAAGGGATTAAGTAAAATGAAATAAGCTGGTTCGTATTTCTCTAAAAATCATCCTCACCCATCGAATTTTGATTTCAAAACATTTCGCCCCTTATAAACGGGCAACCTTACACTACTTTAACGTTATCAGTGATTGCATTCCAAAGTGTGCTTGTTCATGATCAAACCTTAGATTCTAACGTATTTTTCTGGTCTTTTTCTACACTTCACACATTTCCAGAAACACGCATCACGCCAAGATTTCACGCATGTTTCACAAAACATCGTTTCGGCGGAACGGCACAGTACAAGTAGCATCGCTACCAGATTCAGCTGGTAGGGGGCGCCACCAAACAGACATTCACCGTAGCTTCAAGATGGAGATAAACAAAATAAACAATGCTTTAAGATGAGGTCAAAGCAAGCTGAATTTATCAGCAATATTCAAAGTACTAAAGTAATGGGCAACACAAACATTTTAGGAAAAGTGTTTCGTGTCACGAAGCTAACAGTAATTAGGAATGTCCATAAATGTGATGCGCAACTTAGGAGGCACCCAGTGAATCGAAATGAGACGTTTTTTGAAAGCAATTTAGAGAGTTGAGATGAATAGAGATTCAAACTGAATCCAAGTTTGCCGGTTCGCAGTCGACTGCAATTAGTTTCGCTCTTCACGAGTCAATGCAATTATCTTCCATGCGGTAATGAATGTGACAAGCGGAGGACGTAGTCGAAGGGAGCCAAAATTTAGCAGAATAATTAAATAACAAGAAGGAAAATGTTGTTTAAAGCCTTGTTTTTTCATGCTTTATTTACATCCGTCTGGCCTCCAGTTAACCTTCGGGAGTGTAGTTTTACCCTCAACCCTTTTCCCCCAGCTAGCTCCAGTACTTAAGAAGCCAAAAATAAAAATCTCAAATTCTCAAATCGATTTCCCAGACATTTTACACGAAATTTCACACAATAACAGTCCACGACAATAGTACATGTATTAATTTTAAAACCCCGAATCGAACTTTAACATGTTTGAAAAATACAATACTGTGTTTATGCGGTTTTATAAATTTTAAGAAATATTAATACTACCAGAAACGCCGTTGGCGAATGTTAAAAAAAATTATGTTAGTCGATGTTGGCAAACCAAATTTTTTTCGCAATAGTAATAATTTAGGAGCGAAAGGCAACATTTTCAAAAACTCAATATAGCAAATGATTGGTTTTACACAATCTATGAAACATATTGAGGAGTAATAATTAAGGGAATGCGGTGGAAAGTTTTTAAAAAAAAATACACCAGGTATTTCAGATTTAACCCACAATTCTATTATAAAATTTGTTAAATGGTTAATGCAATTTATTGCATCACTTTAACAGAAATTAGCAAAAACATTTCATCGTGTTTTATTCAGTTACTGTAGGCCTATATTGAACGTAAATGCAATAGCCTATGAATTGAATGACTACAATGACACGTTTAATTTTTGTTTACAAATTTGTGTACAGAAAAAATAAGTTTTACTGACGATAAATGAAGTGTGTTAAACTCAACCGATATTTTCGTGAAATGTGCTTTCAATGTACCTGGAGAAACGGATAATCCATTTTATAGCATCACTTCATGGAATTTAACGTTGTTGTCACTGAGGGGTTATTTTGTGCCCCAATTTTAAAAAAAATCTAAAAATGTAATTTTCAAGTTTTCAAACTTGTTTTTTTTATTGTTAATCACTTAAGAAATTAGGAAAAACATGTCATAATATTTTCAATAAGTTATAGGCCTACGTGTATTTTAAAGTAAATGCAACACAGCCTATGAATTGAAAGAATGCAATAACACGTTCAATTTTTGTTTACAAATTTGTGTAAAGAAAAATTAAGTGTTACTGATGATAAATGAAGTGTTTCTAATTTAAACAATGTTTCCATGTGATGTGCTTTCAATGTACCTGTATAAATGGCTATTAAATCCAATTTATACCTTTAGGGAATTTAACGTTGATGTCATTGGTCATTTTGCGCCACAATTAAATCAATTATAAAATACGCTTTCAAGGTACCTTTATAAATTGCTAATAAATTTCAAATCTGCATTTCAACTGAGATTTTAACTTGATGTATGATGTCAATACAACACACAAATAATTTAATATATTTTTCAAACTTTTCATTGGTGCATTTACTGAGCGCCTGAAACTAACTACAACAATTGCAACCAATCAGATCAGGTACTTTAAATAGAAATTCAAGAACTGAAGCTTGTTATTCTCGATTTTCAAAATATTTAAGGCCTACATTAACATCACTGTGCGGTTAAAGAAGACCCCACAGTAGCGTTTTAGGGTTACTGCAAATCCACTTAATCCACTAGGTAAGTGTATTTGTAAGATTCAGACTGACTTATTTTATAGCCATCAAATCGCTCATGTACGTCACGAAGTTCTCGGATTTTTTTTCTTAATTCGATCTGTTTTTATACTTGGATGGTCAGGTTAACACGCCAAAATTAATCACGCTTACATGTGATGGTGTTGAAAGCAAAACAAACAAGTAGGCCTATCAGCAAACGCTTATTAAACGGGTGCTGGCGATAGAAAAAATAACATGGAAAAGAGCAAAAAGTTAATTAAACGAGGACGGAAAAAACCGCTAATGAAAACACTGGTCTGAAATTCATTTCACGCATTTCCAATGGCAACCACGTCCTGCAGAAAACCTTCATGCACTTGGGACGATGGTGTATCAAAATCAAGACGAACGACAATCTAATTTGACCTTAAATACGCATTTTTCAAACATCCAATTTTTCCCCAATGATATGGCTCGCAACAGCGTATTTTTGGGACATTAACAGTTCGTCAAAGTTTATCGCCAATGGGGTGAAGTCATAAATGTGCCCACATAGATAATAACAATCAAAATCCATAGTGGTTTTTAATGCACAGATTTGGTGCGTTTAACACATGATCGTTAAAGGGTGGTAAAAATCTACAGATCACCTTTAAGTTTTCGGACAAAAATTCTGGTCCAATTTGTTTTACAAACTTTAAATGAACAAATGCCAAAGTTCTGTAATTTAGGATTGAGGGCTTTTTGGAGAAAAATTAAGGGCTATTTAAGGACTTTTAAAGAAAAATTCAGGATAATTTTAGGAATTTTTCAAACAGTGAAATTTTTAGAATGCATAATTTCAATCTTTATTTATTTTTGTTACAATATTAAAACAACAAGTGTTATCAAACTGCACCTGTACCAAACTAAAGGCTGTCAGCATTTACGTGTATAAGTAACTTACTACAGTTAAACTGACAACACAACGCACATGGAGTTTTACATGTACGACTTTTTTGAATATTTAGAGACTTTTTTAGGACATTCAGGTCTTTTTTTGGGACATTCAGGACATATTTTAGGACATTCAGGCCCTTTTATAGGACATGCAGGTCTTTCTTAGTACTTTTTTAGGACTTAGGATAGTGTGCCACCATGAAAAGTGCTCAAATTTGGCACACAGGTTAAATTCGCCGCCCATGTTATAGTCCTGACTGCTATAGGATAGATGAATCCCACCTTTCTGAGAATTTTCTACTGTTCAACATATCCCTCCAAACAACTCGTTTTACCCTTTCGCTGAAACAAAATTCAGTCTTAATATTCAGTCTAAAATTCAATCTTAACTCAGTCCTAATCTCACCTTTCTGATAAATTTCTAAAAGTTACATGTTGAAAAATACGTTTTCCCAACTGTTACTGTTCAACCCATCCCTCCAAACAACTTGTTTTAACCTACATTGTAGATTTCACTGAAACAAAATTCAGTCTTAATATGCGCATCAGCGTTTTCACGCGTTGGTCATATCCACCCACAAATTTTATATATTTCCCATACTGTCCTCACATGTAGCCAATGCACTCTGGAAAAAAGCAACATTCCTGAGTCAACTTTACGTAGCCACACAAGTGACACATAGCCACGGAACTTTTAAACTTTCGCCATTTTACATCATCACGCTCTCAGAGGTTCAACCCATGCACCTTCGTCCTAGACGTGACCTCTGGCCCAGAAAACAAAAATCGAATTGATCCAAAAAAACAAGTCTGTGCAACATTAGCCGTTTTCCTCTTCCGGCGCCATAATAACGGTAATAACGGACTCCCCATTAATTGGTTGGGTGTTTCATTCGATACCAGACGCCTCGGGAAACATCCCAGCATCCTTAGCACCCAACTGGTTTTTTCTTTTGCCAAGCCCGAGTTTTTTGTAAAAGCCTATGATTTCAGGACCCATAAATTAACATTTGCACGTTCTTCCCATTCCTCCAATCTTCTTCGAGACGTGCCGAGTGATATATCCACGTTCACGTCGTTTAGGATCTGTCCCAGCATGCATCTGAGTGAGTGATGTTAATCAATGCAAAATCGGAATAATGTCCCATTACAACATTCTGATGGGTGGTGTGCAACAAAAGGGTTCCCACTCAAATTCTTAAATCAATTTTCCAGACATTCCCCGACAACTTTTCAGTAATTTCCCGGAAATTTTAAGCGAAATTTCACGCAATATTAGACCACAAAAATAGTACCATGCATATATTAATTTTTAAGCCCTGAATCGAAGTTTAACACGCTGTAGGCAAAACGTTTTTGAGATTTAGATCACGAGTAATGAATTTGTATAATTAGTAGCGAAATTAATAGTGAAGTAAAGCTAAAAGAAATTTTTTTTTTTTTTTTAAAAACACATATTTCAATAATACTATATACTGTATTTCTGCGGACTTTAAACATTTTATGAAATATTAATACTACTAGAAACGTCGTAGGCGAATTTTAAAAAAACAACTTGGTCTTAAATGAGAAGTTTTAGCTTATGTTGCCATACAAAAATTTCTTTAGCAACAGTATTAATTTAGAATCGCGATAGGTGGCATTTTAGAAACAAAATATTGAGAAATAATAATTAAGGGAATGCAGTATGAACATTTAAAAAAAATTCTATTCATAAATTTGCTACGAATTTAGGCGATTTTTTGTATAAAAAAATTCTGAAATTTATTAAGATTACGATTCACAGCACGAAATCCTTTGTGAACTTGTATGTCATGAAAATGTGGAATGTCAGTTTTTTAATTGCTTTTAAAAAAAAAGGTAAACCATCTCAATTTCCCCGACATTTTCACGAATTTTGACGATTTCCCTGACACTATTTTTATTTCATTGACATTCCCTTACTTTCCAGAAAGTAGGAACCCTGAGCCAGGAAGACGAGGTAATTCAAAGCCCTTGCACACGTATGGATTTGAGCAATTTGTACAAATTGTGCCGGATAGAGCATCGGCACGTCACGTGACAAATCCCCCTTAGCTTTCCCTGACATTACGGCAAAGTGCACTGGGCTGAATTCCCGAGGTGACGTTTGCAAATGGACGCGCAGCCCACGTGGCCATCATTTCCGCTCATTTATTCAGGACTTGACCATTAGCGGGTGGCCGTAATTAGCCATCAGGCGACCACACCTGTCCAGCTGTCCCGAATGCTGTGCACCGAATGGAAACGACAAACACGTGCAAACATTTCCCGCCCATTTCCAGAAATCCAGATGACCGCCCCAAAAACACTCATGAAAAACCGAAACTCGATCGTTCGCTCTAATCTGGATTTAATTATTTAATTGGACCTCGCCTGGGAACGGCTTATTTGGTCAGAAAGTTATCAGCAGAGGCCCTGAGCCTCCATATGGCCATTATACAAATCGATCGACCTCTTTAAGGTCTATTAAGTCTGTAGCTTCATGCGATGGCTAAAAATGTACAAAACTGTCAAATATCATTCGACTTATAGCTAAGAGAACCTTTTTAAATGTCCAACAGCTGAACTAATTATGTAGCTACGTGTATTTACAAGATATAGCATCTTATTTGCAAGAAACGAATATAAAAAATTAAGAAATTTCATTATACAGTGGAACATCAAACTGGTCATCGTAAAGGAGGCGGTCAACATATGGAACTGCATGTAATTATATTTACAATAATTATTCATCATTCATGAACAATCTTATTAAAATGTTCATAATACAGTACCAGTATTGCTAATGGGATGCACATTTATCCAGCAATTACACGTACTGCACAGTAGCGTTTACAAAAAGAAAAAAAATCACCATGATGCATTTCAAACATATTTCTACGATGGATTTTAGCTCGTTTCTTTAAAAGGGAACGCCGTAAAATAGGCGACATTTTTGAAAAAACTACTAGAAATAACGAATTGTAGGAGTAATTAGTAGGGTGTTTTTCACAAAAATGAACAGAAAATTTCGAGTCAAAAAATTCAATTTGAAATTGTTTGAATGTTCTCTTTGACTTTCCCTAACATATTTGGCAAAATGTCCACTTTTCCCTGATCACAAATCAGTACCCTGACTGTTCGAGCCCTTAATTATTATTAGTATTATAAGATAAACATTTCAAATAATTTTAAAAACTGCAAATTTATATACTGTATACATGCATGACTTATGACCATCTTATCTAATCGAGTTTATACTGCGTTTATTTGAGGAAGAAACCGCGAGGTTTGGATTTTTGTTAGCCCGCAAGTTTTGATAATAAATTGTGAAATGGACAAAATTACAGTCCAGAATTCCCATTCGGCCCACACGATACCTTATTAAAGTGATTTTTTTCCCCAGAGAAGATTGATAAACAAGTATTTTACGAGCTAATATGAAACTCATCACTGGAATGAAAAAAAATGTTACCCAAGTAGTAAAGATTTCATCGGATACTAGAAATACGTTGAATTAAGGTTTCAATCACACTGAGAAATCTCCAGAGATGAGAAAGTGAACTTGCCAAGAGCGTGCAATTCAGATTGGGATCAAACTTACTACGAACCGGTTATTGCCTCGCACTGAAGCGTAGGTTTCAGTATAATAAACCGTATACGATATGTTTACCCATGTTTATAAGCAATAAATGGGCTTGTAAAACGTGTCATTAAGTGAGCAGGTTAATCAATACGATGATTCCATTACAGCGTTTACTGTCGATTCATCCACACAGTAAATGTGAAAAATTAACCGAAACTAATAGAGGCAGAATGACACATACAGACCTGAAGATTAAGGTTTGTCCAAAGACGTTATACCATACTTTTAATTATAGCTAATAAGATTTTTATAGATGATCACATACTCTGATTGGCCCCTAACGTTGGAATTTCGAACTTCCCTGACTTTTCCAGGATGGTAAAACAAATTTCCATGACCACCCTGACTTAAACTGCAAAAACATGTAAACTAATTTAATTTATTATATTTATATTTCATTTCAAATGAGCAGGAGATAGAGTACAAAGTGCAGGTATCCCAGCCAGTTCTCAAGAGAAAAATATAGGAAATATAGGACTTTTTGCGATAAATATAGGATTATAGG
>JAQGAF010006358.1:0-10314 GCA_034687865.1 Kryphioiulus occultus | reverse complement strand
CTGCTCCCATTCATCGGCAATGGTAAAAAAGATTGGCGTTACGTTCGTGTTTAACGTGAAGCTCACACTCTCTAATGCTGATGTCGAACCCCAGCTTTTCGACACTGGTTAGGATCGGGCATCAACGTGGTTGGAATCGGCGAGGTGTTTGCGCAATAACGGCCTGTTTGTTTACGAGTCCAGAAAGTGCCGTTAGCAGACCGTTATCCAAGACTATTTCTGGCCATCGGTATAAATAGGCAATTTTTTTTTCTTCTTTCTTTTGGCATTTGCCAGACGCGCCCATCATCCTTTGCTGCCAAATTGGTAGCTGCCAGCCAATTTGGCAGCTGCCAGCCAATTTGGCCCAATCGAACAGACTCTGTTCCAGGATGCCTGGCCATCGATTTCTGGGGATGATGAGAAAGCAGGCTTACCTCTGGAGACACCACTTCTGCATAGACGTCCTCATCCCACGAGCTTTCAGAACGAAATCGCCTAAGCTTTCAGCTTTTCAGCACCTCGAACCTGATTGGAAAACGCTGGCTGCGCCCCCATTCGCCGATGCGACTGGGCCAACCTTATCGCAAATCGCCAGTTTCGGCAGTCCGTGCACCTATGGCACAGAGTGCTCATTCGCCACGGACTGCTGAAGAAGCAACTCCTACACCATTGGTGGAGAGCAGAGTGCGGTCTTGAGTGCGACTGTTGGAGTGCGAGGATTTTGGCAACTGTTACTGCCCCTGAGATCTCTGGACTGGTTACAACCGGACAACGTGAATCTCTTCCGGGGACGAGAAAGTGCCAGTTTCTAGTAGATCGCGACATGATACTGATCTCAGAGCATCAGACCAAGATTGGACAAAGTCTGGTGTCGGCAGACCTCAGGATTGGACAAAACGTCCTGGTTTCTGCAGACCTCAACATTGACCCTCACACTCGGTTGTTGGTTACTGCGACAATTAAGTAGTTTGCGCTTAACGTCAGACCAAGGTTTGCTGTCGGTAGACATCAAGATTGGACAATAAGCTCTGGTTTTGGCAGATCCCAACATCGGGCAAAAAGTTCTGGTTTCCAAGCCCGACGAGGTCTGGTTCCTGATCTACTGCAACAAGCATTTTTTGGCAGCTACTGCTGACATCAAGATTGTTGACAAGCTGCCTGCAAGTGCTTTTGCAACTGCCAGCTGCCAGAAGATCTGGTTTTCAACTGTCCTCAGACTCGGCTGTGGGGTTTGTTGCTGATAGACTGCAAGATTTCTGTGTCAGGCTGCAACGTGCTTTTGTGACTACCAGTGGCTGCTAACAGCAAGATTGTTGTCAAAGTGTTTGTATTTAAAATACACTTTGGCGTCTGGTATCCAACAGTCCTCAGACTCGGCATCGAGGATTGGCTTCCGATAGACTGCGATATTGCAGTGCCAAGAATTAGTTCTGCCAATGACTGCTGATGACAAGATTGTTGTCAATCGCTGCAAGGTAGATTTGTGACGATCAATTGCCGGAGATCGCAAGATTCTGAAAACCAACTTCAACATTGTTGTCAAATGCTACAAGGTGCATTTGTGACACCCAGTTGCCAGAGATCACAACATTCTGGAAGCATACATTAAGATTGTTGCCAAACTCTACAAGGTGCATTTGTAACGACCAGTTACAGGAAATCACAATAATTCTGGAAGCAGACAAAGTATTGTTGGCAAACGACTGCAAGGTGGATTTGCAACATTCAGTTGCTGGAGATCACAACATTCTGGACGCAGCATCTAGGACAAGGATCCTGTCCATCAGAAACAATGACGTCTCGCTGGTAGTGGTCAACTGTAAGTGTTATCATGCCGTTCTTTCCCTGGACTAAGAAGTTTGGCCTGAAGTCGAAGAACTCGCCCAAGAACAAGAACTTGGATTTGCCCTTCGTGAAGCCCCGAAGTCACTCTATCGCCCCTACAGGGGTTGGCTACTCCCAGCAACAGGAGTTCAAGAAGAAGAAGGAGGAAGAGGAAAAGAAAACAAGGGTAAGGCTAAGATGACAGCCAGGGTTTTGCCATGGGGTCGTTGGGAACCAGTGTCCTCGGTAACCTGCCTTGATGGTTTTGCTCGGTTCTGGTATGTCTGGTTTCTCGTTAATGGCAGGTTTTGAGAAAGACTGATAAAGGTAACCGGTAGCCTTAGGGCGACACGTAAGATCCGTAAAAACGAACTCTTCATGATCCGCAGGCATGAATTCGTTAGGAAAGTTCAATGGGTATACCAGTATGCGGTGCACAGAGACAGTGACAATGTCATCGCAAGAATTCACATGAGTAGCAATGTTAATTCACGAAATATGCAAAATCCAGACCAGGGTACTTTCAGGTACCCTACAGCTACCATTGATGAATTAATCATTAACCACATCTATTGCGAATTGAGAGAAAATTTGTTACAAAATGACATCAAAAGTTATGGATTTTCGCCCAAAATTCCATCAAAGATGTATATGGAAGTGAAATGATTCATTTGCCATATATGCTATGAAATTAGGTAAAATCCTCCTAATTTTAATAAAAACATGGTATTCGCCCATCATTCCATCAAAGATGTGTAGGGATTGATGCAAGCGAAAATTTTATGGACGCTTAACCAGAAATGATTGATTTTAGGCCTTGAGTGCCATGTATGAAATTTGATAAAATCATCCTAATTTTAGAAAAAAAAACATGGATAAATTTAGAATGATGGTGAAATATTCTTCGTTGGTGAAAACATTGAATTGCTCCAAAGGTTGCCAAATTTGGAGAAAAGTTAGCTGAAGGTGTTCAAAACATCGCTGAAGATGTTCAAGAAAACAGAAGATTTTCAAGATAATGGGCGATTGGTAAATAAACAAGTAAAGGCACATTTTTCAGGGGCCCCACTTTCTGGAAAGTCAAGGAAAATCAGGAGATGTCAAGGAAATGAAAAACTGTCAGGGAACTCGTGAAAATGTCAGGGAATGTCATAGAAATTGAGGTAGTTTGCATCGGCCAATTGATTAGTCATCATCTTTTATAAAAATTTGGGATAAAAGTCATCATCTTTTATAAAAATTTGGGATAAAATTTGTCATGTCTTTTAATCTCGTGTAAAATGTCGTGGAAATGACCGAAAAGTTGTCAGGGAATGTCAGGTAAATTGACTTGAGAATTTTAGCCGGAACCTGATTTTTTGAAAAATAAAAAATGACTGACTTTTTTGTGTGTGCAAAACTGGATAACAAACGAGTAGGCTAATTTTAGCCCAATGCTCCACCCAATCTCTGAGAACATTGTTACAAAGTGGAATTCAGCCTTGAGATACAAGAGATGCGATTTTTTTCTCACCACTTGGTAACAATTAATGTATTCACTACTCAGAATTGAGTGGACGAGATTTTCTAGCAAAATTGTTGAAAATTTAAAACAAGGTTACCGGACATTGAGGCAATCTGTGGACGAACAGTGTCTGTACATGAACAATTCGAGGGCAAGAAAAGTTTCTGAAAAAAAATTTGGTTTCCTTACATTGTCATAGACCTTGATCATCCTGCAGCCATGGCCCATATGTTTGTTTTGGAAGGTTCCAAGTTCCAACTTCCAAGTATAGAAATTATAATCGATAATGCACTGTCATTGCCCATTGGTTTTAAGGGGATTTACCGGTTATGAAATTACCGCCAGATTTACCAATCAGTTGCTAAAGGTACTATGTTAATGGCACTTCATCGTTAATTAACACAATGGATAGAAGACAATGCAAATTTGTCCAAGACGATGTGAATATTAGGTTTCTTGTTCAGAATGCGTTGAGGTTGATTGCTCCTTAAAGATGGGTATACAGGGTGCCCACGCTACAAATTTCGTGATGTTGGCTGAATGTACCCAATAGTAAAAATGTGTTAATGACCGATTCGGGGTTCATGGGCAAGATTAGCACCTGAGGTACTTGCACATTGGAATTTGGATAAATTTAGAATTTGTGGTTGAACTTTAATCAAGAGACACCATGCACTGCTCCAGGATTTAGCAATCCTTGATCTAGGAATAAGCTTGCTCGTTCAACTCGTGTTTGCACCGCAAGCAGTTTTTTGCAATGAGGATTAGTGTGCAGTATCTCATCATATCCAACACAACACTGAAAAGCCAAGTTTTAAGTGAGCAAATATTTGTGTTGAGGGGGACATGGTGATAACATTTCTAGTGTTTATCATACGGGTTTCTTGGTGGATTTTTTTGCTACCAGTTTGACATAGGCCTACATGCATGTGACGCAGGTCGTGCCATTTATCTTTGATGAGAAATTGGAGTTTTTGGTGTTTTTGTCAGTGAATTGTCTTATCTTCTGCTAACTGATACGATGCTGATTTTGGAGAAATGGATAGAACCAATGAGTGGCCTACGTCAGAGGATCAAACCTGCTGAGCCCCTGTTGTTTTTCTGGCAGTGTGAAAATAACTGACATCATAATCTGTGTTGGGCGATGATTAAATTGGGGGATTAGTGGCGATAATCCGGGCTAATTGAGTCGGTGGCGCAAATCGACCATAAATATGTTGACATACCGGTACCTTGAGGTGCTACAACAACATCCAGCGTTTGTGGGGATAATAGAAGTGTTTGTTGAACTTTGTTAGTGGTGACGTCAGTGTTTTTTTTAGTTATCATCTGACACATATCGAACTGGGAAAATAGCTGAATTTCTCTGCATCACTCACAATATGTTTACTGGCTTGCAAAGTCAATATCCAACCATGGCAAAAACTGTTTGTAACTGCACCTATGGAATTCGACTGGGGTTAATCTTTCGATAGGTGGTTTTGGGGAAGGCTGCACCTTGCTTGTTGGGGAAAATCTCAGGGGCTGCCCAAGTCAATTTCGACCTCGGGTCCATCAGTCTAATTTTTCAGAACTTCCAATCTCCTTGCAACTTTGGACATTGCTATCACCATTTGTTGGTGTCCCCAATTTTGTTAAATGATTGGCAGTTTGGATACATAATATGTTAAATGTGGAAGAAATTATGATAACATGTAAAAATGCTGTACATCTAGTTTCTTGTGCACAACAAATCACAATCATGGAATTTGAATTAAACAGGGTGACAACCTCACAAGGGCACTATTCCACAAAGGTATGGAGTTGTACTTGTTTATAGGTAGGCTATGGAGTATAATCCATACCTCTATGGAATTGTTTGTATAGTGGTATGGATTATACTCCATTAGATTGATTTAGTGGATTGATTTAATGAGAATGTAAGTCACGTGCTTAGTTAGTAATCAACTTACATGTACATGTATGGAAAATGTGGTATATGTATAACCTATATTCATTCCATAGCAGATGCTTTCATCTATTAAAAGATGAGGAAATTTAGGTACAGTACCGTGACATGGATATCAGGGAAATAGAAATTTGTAGGTGTTGTCACCCTGTATAGAATGATGGAGAGAATTGAGTAAAGTTGATGGAATTCGCGGGTTTTGCTTATTGCACGTTTTACAATTGAAATTGCATCTGTACAGTAACCAAATTTGGAATAAGCGTTTGGTTTTCAATGGAATACATGTATGCTAGAAACCTTTGGTTAACTTAAAAGAAACCAAGGTAACGTTTAAATAACCCCACTTCAAAACATAGGAATAATTGAAATTATATTTGAAATAATTGAGTTTGAATGTATATTGAATAATTATATTTGGAACAAATCAAAATTTAGGCATACAAGAGCTATGGCTGTTGGTGTTTCACGAATGCATTCCATGAATAAAATATGATGAAAAGTTGAAAGAAAAGCTACCGGCACGCCTAAAGCTCGTCGACTTATCATGAAAGGCTATCTGAGCGATTAAAATACGATTTTAACAGCCTTCAAATTGACCAAAATTTCAAGGAATCTGATTTCCTACCCCACAAAGTTTATAAAACCATTCTTATATTTTAAACGACTGGCCTGCGATAGTTAAATATTTACAATTAATGGACGTTGACGATAACTCATGAGCTATTTTTGTGGAAGGTTTACACATGAATTGAAATTTGAAATGGTGGTAAATTGGTTGGAAACATAAGGGTATTGATTTAAAATGTTGATTGAAATGGTAAACATTTGGGGGGAATCCTGGGAAACTTTAAGGACGAATTAATTTAATGAGTGTGAACAAACTGGCCGTTGTGTTAAATGTAATGAATCATTGCATTTTACATGCATACACAATGTTGCATTGTATATGTTACATGTACGCGCGAAAGTTGATGCAGTTTGAAAAAGGTTCTGAAGATGCATTGTAGGCCAACACTGTAGGTTGATATGATGTGGATGCAGTTGTGGATTATCTAGGAAAATGAATTAGTGCGAGGGGAATTTTGAGGCTTTGGCCACTGAGACAACTATAAGAAAATTGAGGTGTGTAAATGGATTTGATCTAATATGAAATTTGATAAAATAAGGGAATGTCCCTCTGCAGTTTTTGAAGAAAAAAAACATAGACAAATGTAGAAAATTTATTGGCGAAGAAGTAACGGAAAGGGCACACGTCAAAGAAATAACTGAAGATGTCAAAGAAGCGTGACTGAAGATGTCAAAGAAGCGTGACTGAAGATGTCAAAGAAGCGTGACTGAAGATGTCAAAGAAGCGTGACTGTAGATGTCAAAGACGTGTGCCTACCTGAAGATGTCAAAGACGTGTAGGGCCTACCTGAAGATGTCAAAGACGTGTAGGGCCTACCTGAAGATGTCAAAGACGTGTAGGGCCTACCTGAAGATTTAAAAGAAGTAACTGAAGCTGCTAAAGAAATCGCTGAAGAAGTTAGAGAATTAAGATGTCAAAGAAATAGCTATAGACGTGAAAGAAATCGCAGCAAATGTTAAATGAAGATGCTGGAGACGTTCAAGAAGTCGCTGAAGATTTTAAAGAAACCGCCAGAGATATCAAAGAAATCCCTGAAGATGCTAGAAAAATTGCTGAAGATGGTCAATGAAATCGCTGAAGATGTTAAATTATTTCCTAAATGAAGGTGTTTAAGAAATGCTTACCAAATCGCTGATGTCAAAGAATGCATGTTAAAAGAAATGTTTACAAAGTCGCTGATGTCAATGAGATCGCTAAAGACGTTCAAAAAATCGTCGAAGACGTTCAATTAAGAAACGGTCGAAGACGTTCAATTAAGAAACGGTCGACGACGTTCAATTAAGAAACGGTCGACGACGTTCAATTAAGAAACGGCCGAAGACGTTCAATTAAGAAACGGTCGAAGACGTTCAAGAAACGTTCAAGCAATCTCTAACGATTAAAAGAAATCGTTGGAGATGTTAAAAAATTGCTACAGTGTACATGTATATGCGGATTCTGTTCTGCTGGCCTTGGTTGCCCAAGGCAGTACGCCCACACTGCGCAGTTGCTCAGCTCGGTTTGAGCATTTCCAGAGATTTTCTGTTGATCTCCAAACTGTCCAGTTCGGTTTCAACTGGTCTTTATTCCGCGGAAAGTTGCTTTTTGACAGGTATAGTTTGGCGATTTGTGACCGTCATTCGATAGCGATCCAAGGTTGGCATAATATCGAGTAATTGAGCGATTAGTGATTTGTTTATTCCGATCATTTAGCGATTTTTAAACTGGCGATTTGTAAGCGCGTCGATGCTGGTGGCAGATAGGATTTCGGCGCCTGATCAGATGCATTTGGCAGCGAAAGCAAACTCAAAGTTGTCAACAAGACGTGAGCTGAATCATAGTCGACAATACGCCTCGCACTGTTTTTTTAAGGACAGGCTGCTGGCCATTCAGCTCTGGAATTTAGTATGTTTATTAAAGCGATTAATTGCCTTGGCGCGGGTACAGCAAGTGGGAAAGTTTGATTATCTTATCGATTGCCAAACTCACTATCGCGATTTTGGCTATTTTCTGTTTCAACCTGTTTGGAGAAACCGATTTTTTCCCATGTACATGTAGGGTAGGCATATTCCAAATAGAGGTCGAAATGATGAAGTGTGTGAATATTAGATAACATGGGTCGAATTAAGGGGGTTGTTCGCCCCCCCCTCCTCACCAATTTAATTATCATTTTTCTTTTTTGATTGAAAAAGGCCTCCAAATGACAGGCACTACAGTCGTAAAACTATTTTCAATTAATGCTACATTTTAGACCTCAGTGTTCTAACTGGTGGCTTTATACCGGTAGGCTATTCATAACTCCTTCAATAAAGTGTAGTAGGCCTACGACATGGTGATCACCAACCTGGAGATCTCAGGGAATTTGCAATGGAACCTGGTATATTGCAATATCTACAATGTTTTCTCTTAAGAAAAATCTACATGCAGTATTCTTTCTTTATAAATTGTACTCGGTATTCACTTCGAAGTTCATATTTGTGAAAAACAATTTAAGAAAAAAATATACTGAAAATGCATTATTTCTGGTTTTTTGCACACGTCAAAAGTGTAAAAGAACACAGTGACTGCCAACCTGGAAATCTCAGGAAATGTTATATTTCACCCGAGAAGCTCAGTGGAAAATCAACATGCAGTATTGATTATCTATTTTGTATGTTGCACTCAGTATTCCATTCGAAATTAACATGTCGGAAAAACCATTCAAGGAAATGTATTGAAAATCCATTTTTCTGGTATTTTTTGCACATGTCAAAAGAGTGTAAAAGAACGCAGTGAATACCAACCTGGGAAACTCTGGGAATTTGAATTGTAACCTGGAATTTTGCAACATCAAAATTTTCTCTTTGTGGCTATCTACATGCAGTATTCATTTTTATAAATTATATTCAGTGTTCCCTTGGAAATTAATATTTCTGAAAAACATTTTAAGGAAATGTACTTAACATTCATTATTTCTGGTAGGTTATTAAATATTCTTGAAGAATTCCATCGTTTGCGAATTTTATCCAGAATGTTCGCCTACGGCGTCTTTCTGCTCTCCATTAACATTTCTGAATAATTTTGTATAGAAATGTGTGATGGAAAAACTCATTTGATATTGTGTTTATAAAGACTTCCCCAATGGCATTTCTATATTATTAATAAACACATTTTTGTATGAAAATGTGCATGTTTGAACCTGGAAAACGCGGGGGATTTCGTTTTCAAAAACTAGTAGTCACCATGTACAACCGGTAATTTCTGATCAAGTTGGGGAAATGAAAATGGAGATTATAATCAGTAACTTGGGTCTTGTTTTTTAATTTATTTTTAATGACCACCTTAGTTCTCATTATAACACACTGTTTCAGAAAACGCTGGGAGAAACCATTTCACTTGCTCTAAATCTCTGTTGGACCATTCAAGGCTGTGGGAAATCCCGCTTTAGCAATTTTGAATACGTTGTCCATCGACTGATTTTTAAACTAATAGCATTAAGACTACCATAAAGCCTTTATTATACCACTCTAGCAACCTTTATGAGCCAGTTAAAAGCTGGGAAACTGCAACTGCAAATGAAACTTCTATGCGAAATAATTATACAGCATGAAAATCTCCCCCAATCGACTTTCCTCTGTTTCACAACTTAAAATTTTCTTTCGGTTTATTTATCAGCAATAAGTGTGGTAGTACACATACTTACTTATTTTTAAATTGGGACCATCTGAGAAATGCTTTTTTCAAATAGCACAATGCCAGCATTAAGTTTACACATTGTTCTCGTTATTGTTGAACACCAGTTTCTTGAACTACTCTCAACTTTCACTTTCTCACGTCTGGTACGTGTATTTGTGTGTCCTGGATCTTTGCACCAAGTCTAACCTTCGAAATTGGAACGTTCGGTCGTTCCCAAAACCCCAATGTTTTTCACTGACCGCTGCCATTGTAGTCAGGACAGGTAACGGGTTTTTCGTGACCAATATATATACTGAATTTACAAAAATGCTGATCGCAATATTTAAAGTATTTTTGGCTCGAGCTTTGCAAAAATATTTACCACCCAAACCGAATAAATTTTTCGGAATTAGTTGGTGATCCGTTGTGTTGCAACAAAATTTTTCACTTTTTAGGCACGTTGACTCTTGGTTCGTGATTTTGCAAATGCCAAGCCACTCAGCTTCGTGCATTGTTTGCAGTTCTGCTCATGAATGCCAATTTACAATGATAATGACATGGGGGAATTGTTCCTGCATTCTGAACTTTTCCCTGTAATGGGGCTGGCTACATGACAAGTTGGCGAGGTAGATGTATCTTGTGGTTTCACTTCGTTTGAAAATGTATTGAAATGTCATTGCAGATACATTTTGCAATTGTTTCACATTTGGAGCATGGCATATTAGGGGTACTCAGACGGCCGCAATTTTGTGCGAAATGGGTTTCGCAGAATCTGCGAGCCAATGAGAGCGCTAC